>CM031944.1:34419417-34709195 GCA_018749465.1 Paracanthobrama guichenoti | reverse complement strand
ATCAAAGCAAGCTAATTTCTCCAATATCACAGACGTCTGATACAAGCAATTACATTTTCTGGAATAGTGGAATGAAAGGATTCAGAGAGAGGAGAGGCGGTGCTTAACTGGGCGTGATTTAATAAACATTTGTATTCACAAAAGAACAGGTGTGATGGCGTGTTGGAAATTACAGATGGAGGAGCCATACAAAGGGAGTATTTGAGAGACAGTGGATTCAATGCAGGAAACACCTGCATGGGTTTCATTTATAAAAAGAACAAAATAACTCTACGCATTATTGAAATAACTCATAAATATTTTCATCTCTCATATTGAAGGTCTGATCATCTTTGAAAACAGAGAAACAATCACCATTTGTACATGCAGATGGGACTCAAAGAACTTTACAAAGAGTGGAATTATCTGAATCTTAAATGCAACAAACCGAACAGATATGTGATTCAAGATTAAGTTTATTTAATATATGATTTCTCATACCTGTCTAAATAGCTGATGTGCTTTATGTAAAGCTGTGAGGGGGAAAGACAAAAATCTAGATCAATATCTATGCTAATAAATGTTTAGTCTATACTATCTGAGTTCACTGGGATGCTATTTATTTTCAGCTTTAGACAAAAGTCAATGCATACAGTTTTAATACAGGAGAAATAGCACTTGACAGAAAATATTAAAATTAGATGGGTCAACATTACCATCTAGAGGGTGAAGAGAATCATATTCTGATTAGAGACATTCTTGTTCTCATTATCACTCAACTACATTCAGACATAAACTGTGATGTTATCGGTCTACTGATGACAGATGTTGATTTAAAGCAGCAAGCATTAGCGGATACGTGCTACACATTGAATTAAATAGCTGAACAGCAGAAGATGTGAGCGGAGTTAAAAGTGTGAAGAAACTCACCTTCATAGTTTATACAGCTTACTCTGTGCATCCTCCCTGGCCAGCCATCATTGCTCCACCTATCCTCTTCCTTCATCTTCTCACCTGCCGAGTGGAACATACTACTGCACAATCTGTCATCTGGAGCTGAAAGCAGGACTCGATTTCAAATCACTCATTTATATAGTCGCTTTTAACAAGTCCAACTGTTTCCAAAGCAGCTTCACATTGTTAACAGGAAAATAATGCACAGACCCAGGTTGTACTGCTCTGGTGAAAATCGTGATGTTATCCAGCCACTTTGAAGTGCATCATATAGTGTCATCAGTGGTAGACTGGTAATATAGACAGAAATTTAGGTGTCCTAACCGAGCAAAGCTAAAAGCCAGAGGCAGTAGTGGCATGAAACCAAAACTCCTTCAGGGCCAGAATGGAGAAAAACCTTTGGGAGAAATCCAGGCTCAGTCGGGTGCCAGTTCTCCGCCGATTTAACAAACAGTGGATGCACCACACCCTGGCAAACATTGCAGTGGTCCCACCACACCAGGCAACAGACATTCGTAAGACCATTCAAAAGATTGGGAGCCGCCACCCAAGACGGTTCAATGTGAGGATGTCGTTACGATGCGGCATTTACGGGGGAGTCCATGCACACGCCCTGCAGACATCTCAGATTTGTGTGATTATATAGCAGTCAGTTCTGCATCTCTGCCTTTGCTACTTGTCTGATGCTGATGAATTCCTAAGAGCTGAGTTTCGTGGTATTTTTCTTTCATAATTAAACCTGTATATTAAATCAGTTGGGGGGATATACTATGGCTAAAAATTCTTCTCAGAAATGTCCATAAATTTAATAGAAATGACACAAAATAATAATTGAATTAGATGTGAACTTTGAAGTAGAAAAAACTGAAATATTATTTTCTTGTAAAAAGTACTCAATCATCTTCAACTTGATAAACATTATTACAGAATTCTTTCTTATTGGAGAGAATCAATTTGTTATGAAATGGTTTTGTCATTGTCATTTGATTCAACATAAATATCCAAAACAACAACATTTTGCACAGTTTGTTTTCATAATGTATCTTGTTTTAGTCAGACAAATAAATAAGACAAGAAAATATTTTGTTGAATAAAAGGAGATAAAACCCACTGTAAAGGTTGAGAAAACTTGGCTAACAAAACTGCTGTAAGAATATTTTGCTACTATCTATTAAGTTATGAAAATGTTATTTCTGATTGTTTGGATCATTCAAAACTTTCCAGTTTTGAAATGTTTTGAAATGTTTTTTCTGGTCATAACGTTAATGGAACATTCCATTTTACTGTATTATTCAAACATTATAGGAATGTTATTGGAATGTTCCTCGACTGCTCAAAACGGCCAAGCCTTTTAAAATGGTTTAAAAAGTCTTTCTGCTTGCGGAGTGTTAATGAACGCTCCATTGCATCATTCTTCAAACATTATGGTAACATTACTTTTGAATGTCTTCTCTGAACATTCTAAACAAGTAGTAACATCCCAAAAATATTAGATGAATGTCCAATTAAAATGTTCAATGAACAATGTGGCAAACAAGCTTTGTGATAAATACACTTTTGAGAATATTAAATAGATATATTTAACAAACATTCTATGGAATATCGCTGGTTCATAAAGAAAGAACCTTGCCTTGTTATCTGGGGAAGTTCTCAGCCACACAGGAATTTGCTTATACAGAAGATACTAAATATCATTTATTATTATTAAGCCCTACCCAGAGAAGGAAAGACTTGCCTGAGCTCAGCACCATCACTGTTCCGTTTCCTCTTTGTCTAACACCTCAGGCCCCAACAAAGTCCCCCAAAGGTGCCGCGGTCTTTGGCTCCCAGCAGATGTTGATGCACAGCAGGAACTGGTTTAAATCCAGCATCTTCACCTGCATCTGTCGATAAAACAGCAAGATATGGCATGTGTTCAGGCATGACTGGCCCAAGATTTGAACTCTCACATTTGGGAGTGGGCAGTAAGGCTCATGTGTCAGTGAGGATCAGGTCTCACCTTCGGCTTTGGGTTTGCTCTAAGACGGCATAACTTCAGCGTTGGTGGGGTTCTGACTCATGTCTGACTGTGGTCGCCACACTGGAGCGACAGCATTTTATCTCATTGGTTACGCTCTGTCAAACAGCTGGAACGCATCCTGAAATCTGTAGAGAAAAAGATATGATCAGTTTCCAGCTCCAGCAGCGACCTAAACTCTACCGGTCAAAAAGTCAAAACGAAGGAGATGAAAAGTGACCTGCACAACGTAGCGGACACTTGGCGGTTCTTTTATTATTGTTGCTGCCTTTTTTCTTTCTCTGCTATATTTTAGTAATCATCATAAATTAGGTATAATCGGCCAACACACCAAGATTTAAAGGACATTACAATGAAAAATATACTTTGAAAAAACCTTAGTGTCTCAATTTCAGGATATCAACTTCAAATTTGGAACACATGTTGGTTAGATATACGGTTTTTGATTTTATAGCATTTTACAGGCTAAAATATCGTGATAAAATCCCAGACAGCAACACAGTGTTGGATTCCATGGATTCCACGGCTATCAGATGTGGGGCTTGACCTGAGCCATACTATATGTTGTTGTCTCGATATATATTTTCCTGATGGAAATATGTTTGTTCGGGACATTTGCTAAACTTCTATAACTCTCTGACTGTTTGTTACAGCAATATTCTGATTATATCAGTACAGTTGTTAATTGTTTTGTTTTCTTGAAAACATTTAAAAGAAATACACTTACTCCTAAAAAGAATTATTTTTGGAATGCATTTCAGATTTTTTTCTTTCTTGTATTGATATTCTGAATCATCATCAGAATCAGCAAAGCAATATACACACTACATTTGAATATTTTAAACATAATGTGCATACTAGTAATCTGACTCTTACTCTCAATCTGCTCACAGTGAATCTAAGCTGAAGAAAAGAAAAACAAAATGAAAATAACTCACACAAAAGTCTGAAGTTGAATCAATAAGATACAAAGTTCTAAGGAATCAGATGGCTGGAGACAAGTGATTATTAATGTTCGGGGTGGCATTTGTCCTTCAGACGTACCCACGGCTGTCGTGAGGGATGTCCCTGGTTACTTTGCAACTCCAATCCTGTTTGTCCTGTGACTCATTGTTCAGTAGCAGAATTTATGAGGCAGCCTTAGCTGGTGACACATGAGGCCCCCAGGGTGGGTGGCGTTCACCTGACACCCCTTTGTCATTCCGGCACAACGGTTAGATGTCAGGCTAGCGGGCTAGACAGTGATTAGCTGCAACACATGATGCCACTTCATTGGAAATGTTTTTACAGCCTTAGGAAATGGAAAATGTCAAAAGATGAGTACTAAGTGAGGAACACTTAGACATTACTAATCTAACAATGCAACAATATTGACTTAAAGGCATAACTTTGTGTTTCCTGTCCTGCCAAACTAAACTAAGATTTAATGACATTAGGAGCCATTGTATATGATTCATCTCAACTACTGAATAGCAAGCATGCTGCTCCATCATATGCAAATCTTAATCACCAAAACAATGCCACTGGTTGCAAGACATCTAGGTGTACTCAAAGATTATCCTCAGGAATCAAGCTCATTAGAGTGTTTATTCGAAATAATTGACATGTTTACTTTAGTAGATTTGATTTGAAAACTGCTTATAGTTTGGGTGGTCCAACAAAAATCAAAATCATACATTGTGGCCCAACCTCAATGGTTTGAACATATATTATAGTGGTTTTTCACCCCAACATTTCAGACTATGGAAATGTGGTGTAGAGGACAATGTTGACCACCAGTGTGTTTCTTTTGTTATGTTGGTTCTCTGTCAAATTTGCATTATTCTACTACCAAAATTACATATCATTTGGATCTGCGACAGAAAGCATATCCTATTGGTATTACTGATGATATGTCGAGATTATGGCATTTTATGTGTCTCTGTGTTTAAACTTGTGGAACTAATGCGAGTTAAGAAGCATTTGATGTGTGGTATCTCTGATGATTATTGATAACTGCTTTAGTGCAAATCAATTCCTGAGCTCTTGCAGATTAAATAAATATGTGTACAAAAACACACCACCAATAAATGAAACTGGGATATCATTCACTAGCCATTATTCAACAGCAGGTTGTCCTTTGACACACTACAATTCTGTTATTTAAAATAGTGCATGGACAACAAAGAAAGCTCTGTGGAGAAGGCAAATATTTGTCCTCATAGAATCTAATAGAGAAACTGTGTATCAAAATAAGAGGAGAAACTTTTATCCCCAAACTCAGATCTATGAAGAGAAAGTGCCTTAAAGTCTTGATCAAAAGCAGCAGGAAATGATAGGGGCTATCATTTTCACTTTGTTCTTCACTCATAATTAATGGGGAAACAGAATAATAATGAGACTTGTCACTCAGCGCAAAACCACCTTTAGACAGACTAGACAACCATATTCAGTTTGATAGAAATGAAAAGGCAAATCCGCTCAATAAATTGTCAAAGATGTTACATTTTGGCATCTGAATGATCGCAGTGCTGATGTGTGTGATCTATTAAAGCTCATCTCCTGCAGTGGATCTCAACAGTTTAGACATGTAGAGTATGTACCTGACTTCAGCTGCATTAAACCCGGCCCTTGGGGGGCTCGGCTCTAAAGGGGCTTAAGGTGCCGCTACTGGTTTGGGCCTCTTCCTTCTTCTTGGGCCATGCTGATGGTAACAGCAACACAGAGGACAGAGACAGCACAGGGTGGGACACGTCTGGGTACAGGACTCATGCTGCCGACCACCCTTTATCCCCATGAGCAGGTGAATCCGGCCCTTTGTCCCAGGAAGGTGCCAAACACCAAGAGGAAGTGCCTTAAAAGGATAAGCGCTAAGGCTATTTGAGACACATTGTTCTCTCACAATAGATTCTCCCGTCTATCTGTGCAGCCAGAGAGACTACACAGTTAATGTTAATAAAGAGAGAAATTCATGGATTTTGGTCATCATGAGCCACGCCTGATATTACTGTCTTCGCTGTTCAAAGTCAAGTAACTTTATTTTGCGTTGCTTTAAATAGATTCAAAGCAATCTCAGAGTAAAAAGAGGTTAAATTATTCAGCCCAATTCAGTTCAGTGTTGATTAAATTCATTTCACTAACTGTATAGTTCATCAGCTCTTACAGAAGTGACAGTGTCATAATTCAGATCAGTCTAAGTTTGGTTCTCATCTGATATAGTCAAAGTTGATAAATCTATAATATTGATAAATATTAATTTGACTTGGATTCTTTTATAAAGCATGCCACATCTCTTCTAAATGTTCGGCAGTTCAGGATTCATTGCAACACCACAATGTTAATCTAAATTATCCAGTGCAATCTGGCACATTTCCATTTGAAAGCCCAATCAAGATGCTTGTGAGGTTCCTCATGATGCACTGATATAGAATCCAAAAGATATGACCTGCTCAGTTTCTTCTCAAGAATCATATTCTTCCTGCAAAGTTTAAGGGACTTGATGATTTTTTGAGATTAAAACGTTATTTACATTTTCATGCAACAGTAGATTTCTTATCAAATTTTTCTACAAAATTAGGCTCAAACCCTCAATGTTTATAATGTTTATAACATTATGTAGAGGCAAAAAGATATATGTTTCATGGTTGAAACAATAAACAATATATGCTGTTATTATTGCTCGCCAGTATTCATCCACATGAAGATGTGAGGAGTTTCTAACAATTTAAAAAAAAAAAAATTGAATAAAAAATATTTTGATTAAAGATCTTTAAGCATTTTGTACACAAGTACTTTTTGCACATCAGTAATGAAATTAAACATTTATTGTAGTAATATTAATAACAATGATAATAATGATAATAATAATAATAAACACAATACACACACACACAATAATAATAATACATAATAATAATAATAATAATACAATATATTTAATCTTAATAGTCCAAAACAAGGCTTTATTTTTCAAGTTCTTATTTCTTTAGATCGCTCACTTCAGCCTTCTGGAGATTGGTAATGCAAACTGCCGTGTTTATTCATAGATGATGCGTTTTGCTTAGTATAAACCTAAAGATCTCCTCAGAATCTACAGATTAGATCCTTTCAGCATCAGCCGTGATATTTCTCCTACAAATCTTAGGATAAAAAAAAAAAAAAAAAAAAAGTAGACACAAAATGAGACTTGGAAATGAGTCAAAACTGATAATGTGGTGTGAGAAACATTTCTTTCTTTATTTGTATGGAGGAGAGGCAGAATCAATGGAGAGGCGTAAAGAGAGAGGAACAGGATGTTCAATCTGTCAATCACACATACAGTAACTGCCTCAGGACTGAATCTTTATGTGTCTCATTCCAGCTAACAAAAATATTGCTCTAAAAATGTTTTGCTAATATTTCCATTAACTTATGAAAAGGCTATTTCAGAATGTTCAAAATTGTTATGAGAATGTTGTTTCTGAGTGTTATTTTTTTTCTTGTTAAGGAAACATTCCATTGTATCATTCTTCAAACATCATGGGGATGTTACTTTGGAATGTAAACAAGTAGCAACATTTACATTTTTTGAATGAAAACATTTCAGAAATAAAATGTTTCATGAATGATGTATACACCAAAAAAAAAAAAAAAAAAAAATATATATATATATATAGATATATATATATATATATATATATATATATATATATATATATATATATATATATATATATATATATATATATATATATTTAAAAAGTAAGTTACCTGTTGCCTCTAAATTTTGAATTCATTGAAATAAAAAATTAGTTAATACAATTTGAGAATTGACCACCCTTTATTCAAATAGCATTAAAAGATTTTGTAAGCATATTATGTAATTGTGTTTTATTTGTTATAATGCTGTGAAATATGCCAAATTGTGCTATTTTCTATGATTTATCACAACATTTTATTTTTTTATTTATGTGGTTCAGATACAATAATATTTTGAGTTTTCTATTTATTAAACCCATTTTCTTCATTGTATTAACTCAAATTTTTATTTCAATGAACTCAACATTTTAAGGCAACCAGGTTACTTACTTTTTAAGTTAAACCAAACAATATTTTTTTACAGTGTAGATAATGTGTTTGTGCTTACGCTTATAGCGTTATTAGAGACAAAATAGCTTTGAACGGACGTTCTATAAACATTACTGGAAGAACATTTGTTCATCACTTTTGAGAGAACGCTGCAGAACGCTCTCGTTAGCCGTGTATTTAGGCATCAGCTTTTGTTTACTTTTTTTAACAAATTTGATTTCATTTTTCCCTAATATTGTAAATACTTCGAAACCTTTTAAATATCCTTTAAATAGCTTTATGCATTTTAGAAAATAATTAGGGCCCAGTTAGTGCTCACACCCTGACAAAGGTTTGTAAGTTGCAACGCCGTAGGTGTATTTGTCACCTGTTTTTAATGAATAAGCCATGATGAATTAAAGGTTTTTTTAACTTTTTCAACACCATCCGAGTGCCTTTGAAATTCTTTTTATTTAAACAGTGTGTGATGTTGTTGAGCTCAGCAGACAGCATTTTTTCTCAGCAGACAGATGTGAGACTCAGATAAAAGCCTTCTGTTTGAATGCAACATCAACTCCTGGGACAAAATACTGAGCTATCCGTTCACCACCCAAAGACCACCAAAGTTTTCTAAATGTATGGCGCCACAGCTGATTCAACTCAAGGGTTTGGGTGACATCAGCTGTTGGGTGATTTGTTTGTTTGTCTCTTGCAAACTAAGCCCAAGTGTTTCAGTTTGTAACAAAGCCATTTGCTCTGCTAACTCATAATCAACTAACCTTTTGCAACGTGATCTCATGAGAATATGTGTATTTTTTTATGTGTAAAGTTTGGTTCTACTACCATGTACATATACACTAAAACATAAACGTAAGGATCCAGGATTAGCCATTGCTATATTGTTATTAGAATTGTAATTTTTAACACATTTCTGTCCATTACATACGCTTTATTCTCTATATATTCTGTATAAAATGGGTATGTTTAGGTTTGGGGGTAACTTTAGTGTTATGAGATCTTATGTTGCTGCCCCAGGCAACCCGTGAATCCGTGGTTTTTCCAACCTTCTACCCGTGAAAGTGCACTGGAACGGCAGTCAAACCCGACTTCCCACCTGTGAACTCGGACTAGATCGATGTACTCCCAGTTATGAGCTCTGATGTCACGAGTCCGTGAAACAACGATGGCAGCCCCTACGGATATACAAATAACGTAAAATAAAAGCTATAATAGCTGGTAAATGGTAAAAAATATATATATTTTATGAAAGATTCGTAAATATTTTTTACGCTTTTTTAGCTGTAAAATGTAATAATGCTATGTTTAAATGTTGCCAATAGGTCCATATTCTACGTTTCAGCACTTCTCCAAATGTACAAAAACATAAGTTTTGTGTCTTTGAAAGTTACGTGTTAATACCTAATAATAAGCCTGCCTTTTTCTTGAAAGTGCATGGCAACAATGCTCTGCAGCTAACGTAAGAATAATGCTTGTGAAATGTCGACCTGTTAGGTGCAGTTTCCTGGCTTTAAGTGCCTATGAACCTCCAATTAAACTAGACAATAGCCACGCCCACTATTTCTGATACCTGAAGCTCCCTTCACAGCCAAGCGGCCACAGATGGACAGATCTCTGCACTGGACACGAGTATAAATGGCTCCAGCTTTGCATAACAACACAAAGACTATATCAGGTGATCGGTGCTGAATGCATTTCAAACATGCCAGCGATGAGACCACAGAAGACAAGCTTGTAAACCACGCAAGATCGGTTATTTTGGCAACAACCTGTTGTTCACTTGGTATGAACTCCTGGGAGGAGCGCAGCTGAATTACAATGCCGATTGTCATTTGACCCGGCTCTGAAGTGACCTTCAAGTCTAAAAGCAGCTGCTGGGGCTCAGCAAACAATTTACAAAGACTGTTGTGCTAAAACAGCACGCAGAAGGCAACTCAGAAGCAATTAGACTCCCTGAAGAGAAAAATCACACTTCGTTTTCTGCCCACTTTAATCTGCAGTGCTGGTAAAAGCCGTTTTTATGACTCAAACCTCCAATAAAGAGGGATCGTATGTATATCATTATGTATAGTCATAGTTATAAAAACAACATGAATCAGAGGTCTACATAAAGTTTAGGTATTGGTCGGATTAAGGGATGTAGAATATGGTCATGCATTAATAAGTATAAGTACTAATAAACAGCCAATAAAGTAATATGCATGCTAATAAGTAAGTTAATAGTGAGAATTGGACCCAGAAATAAAGTGTTACTTTACTGTACCCTCTCTCAAAGGTGCAAATGCATAGGCTAATATACATCTAAAAGATAAATATAAATACTGTATTAAATCACAGACTATGTGATTTACCCACAGTAAAACCCGTTAAATATTTGAGTAAGCTAATTCATACATTTAACTTATCAACTTAAATATTTTAAAACATATTTAAAAATACAGCTAATTCAATAAATGCCACCATGCTAATTGGTAACACAATGCTTTGATAGCATTAGCATAGCACTTGATAAATGAAGACAGCAATATAGAACATTTAACATACTGTATATGTAATGGAGGCCAGCTAGTATTAGCCAATTTTGCTTAAATGAAGAGTTGCAAAAATAAATAGCCTTGATACTTCAACAACCATATTCTAGTAGGTAGAATGTCCTCTGTAACTTTACGTGATACTGCTCTGACACTTCTTGGCACCGAGTGTACAATCCTGTCCTGGAAAATGATTTTTTGAGTGCCCTGACATGCATTTTGGCACTCAATGCATTTTGCTTCGCATGTTACGTCTTACTGTGAGAGATGAAACAGTCACTCTTCTCACAGGTTCCTCCAGATCTGAGACAATTTCTTGCCATTTCTTCTGCTCTTTTCTTAGCAAAAAGTCATGAAATCATGAATCACGAAATTTAACACTAGAACCGTCAGGGGTCGCTGTATACCTAAAAACACCCATCGGGTAAAATTTACCCATGCACATGATTACTGTTTTGATACGGCTAAAAATGTAATATGTCACTGTATTATGCCACTGTCTTCACAAAGTCATCAAATGATAATTTTTAGTCATCAACTGTTTTTGTCCTGTTGTTTTATGCTCTTTTAAGCAGGCTACACCAATCACTTTTTGGTGAATATAGGCTAAACCAGCCTGCAATGACAACGATAATTTGAAGGAAATAAATACATATTTGGGTGGTGTAATATTATAATAAAAATGTCATTAATCACATATTAAGATAACCCATGTTATTTAAATTACTAAAATACCTTAAATAGACAATAAAGAGCAATAATAATTCACTGCACTGCATAGGATGTATGACAAAGGATGACATACGATGTATGAAGTGCAACGACAAATTCAAGTGCACAGTTTCACCTTTATTAATTATTAATTTGTTTAGTTATATCAGTTATAATTTTAATAAGAGAACAACACCAATAAACTTTTTTTAAACTTTTTTTAATTTTTTTTTATTTTTATAATGGACAAAATGTGACAAGTGGATTTTTTTTTTGAAAGGGCAATTGAAGGAGAATTTGACTTGCCCAACCGGATAGCCTGATTAAAACATCAATGACAAAAATAACCAATGAAGCATCAGAATCTGAGAATGATTCTGATTTTATTGCATTCAGTGTAAACAGCTATTAATAATGGATGGATAGTGTATTTCTGGTTAGTGGAGAAATCAAAACAAATGAGTGTAAAAAACACACAAAGAAACTCACAGAAGAAACATACTGAGGTAAAAATTCAAAATGTTGAATATCTATAATGTGATATAGTTAAGTAATATAACATGACAAGAGAGTTATTTTGCCGAATAGTCAATAAACAAGTAGTTAATTACATTTCAAACACAATATTGCCTTTTTTTTTTCTATTTCACCAGTGAAAATAGTTCCAAACAAAGATCACAGCCGAATTAATGCATATCTCAAAACACTCAGCTGTGTTTTACTGAATGATTCAGCATTTTGAATGAATCGGTTGAATGAATGACTCATCAAGTGACTTGCCGCCACCTACCAGTATTTCCAACATTTCTTATTTGTATATTTAAAAAAAAAAAAAAAAATTGTTTTAATCTCATGATATTATTTATTGCAGTTGTAATTTTGCAATGTAAATGATTTGATTTAATTGGTAACAGCCATATAGTGCATATTAATTTCATTTAATGTAAGAATTTAAGCTGCATTAACTAGGTCAGCCGAACCGAACACTTCCCATAACACCTGATGTACTCGTTACATCATAAGAAGAATGGCATCTACGCTAATGTTAGTCTCTCTGTTTATCCCGAGGTTTACTGCAGTCAGCCGGATCCGGGCCGTAT
Source organism: Paracanthobrama guichenoti (assembly GCA_018749465.1). NCBI lineage: Eukaryota > Metazoa > Chordata > Actinopteri > Cypriniformes > Gobionidae > Paracanthobrama > Paracanthobrama guichenoti. The sequence goes on along the minus strand of CM031944.1, from coordinate 34,696,860 downwards.
CCAGATCAGATGGTGGACCTGCGCCTGGACATGACCAACGCATCCCAAATAAACTCCCCCGTAAATGCCGCATCGACACGACATCCTCATTAAACCCGTCTTCGCATGAGCGACTCAATCTTTCAAACAATCTTACGAATATCTATTTACCTAATATGAATTAAGACCTGCAATGTTGCCAGAATTATAATCATACACTGTTTGTTCGTCGGCCGGAGGAGAACTGGCACCCCGACTGAGCCTGGTTTCTCCCAAGGTTTTTTCTCCATTCTGACCCTGAAGGAGTTTTGGTTCCTTGCCACCATTGCCTCTGGCTTTGGCTTGCTCAGTTGGGGACACCTAAATTTCATCTATATTACTGATCTGCCCGCATTGACACTATATGATACTTGAAATTAGCTGGATAACATCACCGTTTCACCAGAACGCTGTACAAATTCTGTTGCATTATTTTCCTGTTAACAATGTGAAGCTGCTTTGAAACAATTGAACTTGTTAAAAGCGCTATATAAATAAAGGTGACTTGACTTGACTTAAGAATTTGACATTTAAGATGATGTACATTTAAAAAGGTTAAAAGAATTGGCCTTTATAAAGGTAAAGACTGTCCTGGAGTAAAAAATAAATAAATATATGCAGATTCAAGTGTATCTGTAGACACCCTGTTAAAGTGAAGGCCTGATTGTTTCATGGACTTTGTCCATTCTTTTTGGGTTTCTGTGTTACTTTTGCTATATTTTCATGCTTAAAACGGTGATGTAATTCTTTTGTACCATTGTCCCATTTTTTCCAAAGAAATACATCTTCTGACAACTTTCTCCTGAGTGGTTCCATTGTTTTCAGCATTAAGTCTGAGAATGATTCTGTGAGCTATATAACACTTTTAACCATCAAGACATACGGAAAGTCCACATGAAACATGAAACCTCTGTCTGTCTGTCTGTCTGTCTTATTATGCTTCAGCTGCTGATTTGATTTGGCCTCCTCTCTGCTCAGGGTGGAGGGGGCTGCTGTTCAGGGTAAAGCCCCTGATCCTGACACAGCAGGTGATGGGACATTTCCCAGAGATTGTGTTATGTTACAGGGATGAGCAGTTTCAGGAGGGAAGAGTGTCACCTACTGGCCCATATGGGATATGTCTATCTTTCAGATCCAATCCGACTATATAAAGACTATACAACTCTGTGTACCTCACAGAAATGTGTGTCTAAACTGTATGTCAGACCTAAAATATATTAGAAAATAATGATTTACTCTGCAGTAACTGATCTTGACCACTATTTTAAAGTGAGGAGGAAACCACCACACTAACACGGGCAGAACATGCAAACTCCACACCGAAAGAGCTCCTGCCTCATGCAGACTGGACTGTGTTTCATCTATATAAACATGTAATCCATGGTAACTGCTTTTCATAATGCTATTACAATCAAACTTTAATTTGCATCTCTTTATAGTTTAATACATTTCCAACTGATTTTAATGGATAATCAACAAATCATTTGGTACATCTAAAGATTACCACAGATGTAGATTCTACAGTTATCAATTCTGTAGAACTTGATTGCAATTATGAAAATGTGTGTGTGCACCACCTGCGTCTGAGTGAGTGTTTGAGTTAGTGAGTGTGTGTGTGTGTGTGTGTGTGTGTGTGTGTGTGTGTGTGTGTGTGTGTGTGTGTGTGTGTGTGTGTGTGCGCGTGCGTATGAGTGAGTGTGTGTGTGAGCGAGTGTATGTGTGAGAGTGAGGAGTGAGGGTGAGTATGTGTGTGTGTGTGTGTGTGTGTGCCTGGTAAAACCTACCTAATGGGAACAAAATGTCCCCACAAGATGGCAATATCCGAAATCCTTGTCCTTGTGGGGAAATGTTTTGGTCCCCATGAGAAAACATCTTATAAATCATACTAAGTGATGTTTTTGAAAATGTAAAGATGCAGAATGTTTCCTGTGATGGGTAGGTTTAGGGGTATGGGTAGTGTAGGGGATAGAAAATACGATTTGTACAAAAACCATTACGCCTATGGAATGTCCCCATAAAACATAAAAACACAGCATGTGCGTATGAGTGAGTGTGTGTGTGTGAGTGTGTGTGTGTGTGTGTGTGTGTGTGTGTGTGTGTGTGTGTGTGTGTGTGTGTGTGTGTGTGTGTGTGTGTGTGTGTGTGTGAGCAAGTGTGTGTGTGAGCGAGTGTGTGTGTGAGAGTAGGGTGTGTGTGTGTCTGTGTGTGTGTGTCTAATTAACCATATGAAGAGTTCAGATGCAAAAGCATCTAAAAGCCACTTTGGTCAAAAATTAGATAACGATAGCCTGACATCAAATACTTTCACTTCAAACCCACTAAATCCCAGCCTCAGCCCATTCAGAAGTACTGTACTTAAGTAGAAACCTATACATAGGAGCATGACAAAAATGCTTATTAAAAAAAAAAAACCTCAGACAGACTTAGAGGCTTTTGCATCTGAAGTCTTCATATATATTACCAAAAGTTTTGGGATGCCTGCCTTTACATGCATTTTAATATCAGCCCATTCTTAATCCGTGGAGGTTAGCATGGAGTTGGCCCACCCTTTACATCTATAACAGCTTCAACTCTTCTAGGAAGGCTTTTCACAAGGTTTAGGAGTGTGTTTATGGGATTTTTTTGACCATTCTTCTAGAAGCGCATTTGTGAGGTCAGGCACTGATGATGGACGAGAAGGTCTGGCTCACAGTCTCTGCTCTAATTCATCCCAAAGGTGTTCCTCAGGTTGAGGTCAGGTTAAGTTCCTCCACACCAAACTCACTCATCCATGTCTTTATAGACCTTGATTTGTGCACTGGTGCACAGTCATGTTGGAACAGGAAGGGGCCATTCCCAAACATCCAACAAAGTTGGGAGCATGAAATTGTCCTAAATGTCTTGGTATGCTGAAGCATTATGAGTTCCTTTCATTGGAACTGGGCCAAGCCCAACCCCTGAAAAACAACCCCACACCATAATCCTCCCTCCACCAAACTTTACACTTTACACAACATACACACACATATACACAATTATCAAGAAGTTTTTCTTTTGTTGAAAACCACTTTCCACTCGACAATGTAAAGTTTTGTAGTTGTCCAAGTCTAAAGCCAGGTTCACACTGTATGATTTGGCCATCTGAGACAGATTTTATGAATCCTGAAAGATTCCTCTGATCCTAGGCCAAAAATCTGAAGTCTTTGATCGTCAGATTCAAATGTTATGCAGACAGCCGATTAAAGGCCTGTTCACACCAAGAACAATAACTATATCGTTTTAAAACTCGTTCTCAATATTAAAGAATGTCAGAGTTCACACCACAGCTATAACGATAATGATATAGTGGAGCGATATTGTTGGGATAATTTTCAGAGCTATTTATCTTCCAGTTGTTGAATGATAAAACACTGACAGCCAATCAGAAACCATTCGAATGTAAGGGGTTTGCGCTATTAAAATGGCAGACAACATTGTGGAGAAGTTAATTGCAGAGGTCCAGAAAAATCCACCACTGTTTGACAAGTTAAACAACCCCTTTCAAGGATACTTTAAAGAAAACGGATATGGAAAACAATCAGTCATACCCTCGGAATAAATGTTGAGATGTATTAACAGATATGAGATCTGTCATGAACTGCTCTGACACACAAGAGTTGAGGATCCAAATACAGTCTTTATTAAGGGGTAGGGGAGAGTGGGAGTCACGATTTTTACGAAAATTAGGTACGAAAATTAGACAAAAATTAAAATTAAAATATCTAAAGTAATTTCAGAATGTTTCCTATAATTTTAAATGATCAGAATACATCTATGATAAAGGGTTCTACAAATATGGCTTCTTATTAAATAAAGTGTTCCTGTGGATCAGCTTACACAAGGTTGCACGGTGTAAACTGACCATCTACCTCGATCTGAATCAAACCCATGTGAAATTTAAAAGATAATGTACCTCTTTTAAAACTAATTTAATAATCAAATTTCCTTTTAAATATTCCATTTGAAATACAAAGTCATGTCTTTTCTTAAAGCTAAGTTAAACAACATAAAACCAACCAAATAAAGTTGGAATTTCAATATCTTTAATTGTTTGCGTTATTGAACACCAAAGTGGTAACCTTCCCAAAAACAGACTAAATGAGTTTTGTAAAATTAAACAAATTTAATTTAGAATGAATGAATTAGAATAAATAAATGTCACTGAAACTAATAAACATTTTAGTCAAACTTATACCAGTTTGTACTTCACAGATTTAACTTAAGGTGGGGATATTACATATGACACTGAAGCTTCAAAGCGCGTATTAGAGTGCAGCGCAATTTCTCATGATGCTCTGTGACACGTGATCAATGAAAACGAAGCCTTACTTTTTTCCAGTCACATGAATGCTTCACTTTGCGTGTCGGAATGTTCGAACCCAGACCACTACTCTACTTTATGGAAGTTATATATAAGCCTATAGCCTGTATTACATGATCATATATTCTGCCATTTATTCAGTATAAAAACTATAAAATTATTAGAGCACAATTTACTTGCCTAACTAATAGTCTAACTCTCTTTGTGTTATCATAATTAGTATTATAATTGTACAATTAATTTACTTTAGAAAATATATATATATATCTGTAGAATTATAAATAAATCCAGTAGAAAAATAAATAAAATAAAAATAAATAAAGAAGTGGAATAAAATAAAATAAGTGAAATAAACTGTGCAGTGAGTAAACTGTAGACTTATAAATATGTGGTTAACAAATGTACAAAGAGTATAATGTGCAAACAGGTTTATAACAGGTTGTTACACAGTAACAACGAGAACAGAAAGTGCAGTGCAATGTCAGTATATCGATGGTCACGTGATGTTAAGTGACTGAGTTCAGGAGTCTGATGGCCTGGGGGAAGAAGCTCCTCCTGAGTCTCTCAGTTTTGGCCATCAGGCTTCGGACGCGCTTACCAGATGGCAGCAGCGTGAAATTAGGGTTTGCAGGGTGATTAGGGTTTGCAGGGTGATTCGACCCTCCTGATGCTTCAAATCTTTTCCCGAAACAATCAGGGAAAAGCCTCAGTGCTTCATGAGGCTTCATTTGCCCATCCCTACAGGGTAGTCCAAGAAACCAGGCAAAAGATCCAAACCATTGGGATGGGGAAAACCCAGAGAGAGAGAGTTGCAGTGTAGACACATACAAGACTTAGCCATGAATGGCATGGGACTAATATAGACACAGCCTAACAAGCTAATGATGCACAGTTGAAAACAACCAGGCCTAATGAGTCCGGGCAATGGGTTCTGAGAAATGCAGCTTGGGATAGATGACAATGGACTAGGGTGGAGTGCCCTCTGATGGATATCCAAGGCACTCCAGCTGGCATTCGTGACAAGATCCTCCTGAGGCATTTGACATCCTTCTGCATACCCCTATCAAGACTGCAGGCACACCTTTCCATGAAGGGACCATATTTGCTCCCTTAAATTGAGTTTCAGGTGCAAATATTGACATATAAGAATACTATAAGAATATCCTGTAAGTTTAAGAACTGAAAACTTCCTTGTTTGTCCAAAAACAGCTTTTACTGTAACCAAGCCCAGAGAACAATTGTTGTAGAATGTGTCTATAATAGATGGTGAAAGACCACCTCTGCAAAAGAAGATCAATACCTACTTCATCACCACAACTTTGGCCCCGCCCACTGGCGTGTTAGTGAGATGACAAATGACTAAAGAGAAACTAAAAATGACATTACCTTCCAAAGCATCCTAATGCTAGGAATGTGCTTATTTATTTATAACATGTGATGACGTGATAACTTTTGAGCCCTTAGTCCAAAACACATTTTTTTAAAGTTGAAGTTGAAGTTTATTTGTCATTACACATGTACAAGTACAGTATAATGAAATGAAGTTTGAGCGCCTCCGGCCGCAGCCGATTATTCAGGTTATATATTATAAAGGTTGCCTGCTTACTGTCCTCATGCTAATAGCATTCAATATTAAGACTCTTTTCATTACAGTAGTCCCTATTTTGAAATGTAATGGAATTCAATGTTTTCTCCTAGTCCTTTGGATACTGTCCAATTCTTAACAAAACTGGCTCAGATGATCACTAGATTGAGCAGCACAGAAATGGCAGAAAAGAATTTAGATATTCATAACAAGTTTCACACATATACGTGCAAGGGGTGCCTGTGTGCCAGCTTTTGCCATGAATCAATGGTTTTTGAGGCCTTAGGAAAACAATAGGGTCCTGCATACTTTTAGTGCTTGGACCCTAAAAAAAAAAAAAAAAAAAAAAAAAAAAAAAAAAAACCTTAGGAAAACAATAGGGGCCGCTAGTGCACTTTCTGTGCTTAGACTCTACATATTGGCATTTAACTGTGTTATGTACAGGAATCCAGCATCCCACAAAGCCAAAGGTTAAGATAAACGACACGCATCATGTCACAATCTACTTCATAAGCGTTCTGACATGGAAACATTTCTCAGCTGCATTAGGTCAAAGCAAACAACTGTAAGTATGGCATTTTGAGAGCAGCACACAGTCTCTCTGTGTAAAACTGCACTTAGACCTCAGGAGCTTATGCTGAGGCTGGATGTCTCATAAGAGACCCAGGTGAGCCCCTTCTGCATCAGTGCCAGAGGCAGGAACCTCAGCCCAGTGTTTTCCTCTTCCAGCTCAGTGGCTCTGTAACTCAGCAGAGGGCAAAATTATGGTCTTTACCAAGCTGGAATCAACTGCACTGCGAACAGAAACAGAGAGGTGGTTTTCAAGATCAAGAATTCTCTTAAAATATCTGCTAATTTACCCTTTTATGTCATAGCCAGGTTTGTATATGCTGTAATATGGCATGTGGCAAAACCCTTCAAAAAAGTAATATTTAATTGTTTATTAATTCATTTATAGCACGTGTGAAAACGCCAATTTATTGGCGAGGCAGTCTGTTGTTGAGCAGGGACTAGCTATTGTTCCCATGCTAGATGAGGATTAGCGGGGTTGTAGTGGTTGAGTCGTTATAGGCCTGCCCTTCTCTTGTATGCCATTCCTCCCGCAGAAGGGATCCTCTGTGTAGTACTTTACTATCCTTCTTCTAGGAGGATCAGGGTTAAGCAGGCTTCTGACAATGTACAAGAGGTGGGCTGTATTTTCATGGTGTCCAGCTTCCTAATCTGTCAATATTCCTCTAGTTTGAGAACTAGAGGTTGAACTGCACGTATGGTTGCATGCTTTGGGTTGCTTTCTAAGATTTTTATGATGTTGAGGTATGTGAATGACAACCCACTTGAGTGGTCTTTTACACTCTTTCTGTAAAGATGTACACTGGACATGGTCAAGGTCCATGGTCCAAGGTCCTATGTCTACAGCTACCCTTGCTAGCTCTGCTCCCAAGGGCTCTAGAAAATTAGGCTCTATTATGAGCAGGGGCATTGAGCTGGGGTGAGTGTTCACACCTCTATACATTGAAACTCTTACAGATCACTCAGTAAGCACTTAGGCAACTGGAAATCTACAAAAAAAGAAGATAAAAGGCAACTCTGGACTTGGACACCTCGGTTGTTGAATGCTTGCTCGCTTGTGGTTTCCATCACAGGCACAATATTCCCATAGTGTCAGCAACTGATGCAACATTGAGTTCCCTTGAAAGGAACATCTTAAGCCATGTTTCCACCACAGGAACTTTCTGCAGGAACTAGGAACTTTTGGGTGGTACTCTGTGTGTTTCGACCACCAGGGTCTAAACCTGGGGTCAGGGGTCTTACCTCCTCAGTAAGTCCCTGTTTGCAAGGTAGTACTTTTTCAAAATTCAGGAACTTTCGAGGGTAGGACTTGGGCATTGAATGGTTGAGTTCACACAGCATTTTGATTGGTTGACTCTTTGATTTCAGTGGAAAAACAACTTTATGGCTACGTATGTAACCGGTTCCCTGAAAAGGAAATGAGACGCTGCATTGCGTTACCATACTTCAGGCATGCCTGCATGTCTTCCTTCAGAAAAATCAAAGCTGATGATGTCTCATTGCGCGCGTCTTTGTGACGTCAGAGTGCCACACGTGTTTTTACACATGCTTCAAACGCCGGTGCATACCGAAGGCATTCCCATTGCATCAGCAACCGACGCAGCATCTTGTTCACTTCTCAGGAAACATTTTGTACATAAACCCTATAAGACATTTTTCATACCGCTGAAATTGTGAATTAAACTGAAGCTATTGTAATCATGACTGTAAACTTCAGAGTGGCATAAAAGCTTAATTTGTCACCCTTGGAAAACCTCAACAATCACAATCTCAACAAACTCACAGCAACAACCAATGAGACATTATTACATGCCTATAAGCAATACAGTACATTCAACAACAACAACAACAACAAAATAAAAAAATAAAAATTATGCAAGGGCACATTTGGAAAGCTACTTTCACCAAGCCCTGACTGTCTAATTTCAGAAATGAACAGCTCTCTCTAACTTAAAGAGGCTTAACCCTGTCATAATATAACACTCATCTCATCTGCTGTGCTGCAGCATGCCGCTGTTTGTTTTGCGCTTAGCAGGGACTTGTGCTGTAGGTGGATTTTAATGTTGCCAGATGGCAAGCAGGGATCAAAGGCTATTTGTTTCAATGACAATATAGCGACTAATGGAGATACTGCAATACTGACTAAAACGATACAGGCTTAGAAATGTGCACTGTGTGTGTGTGGTGTGTATGATTGGAAAATGAAATTGCTGCCTGCCTTTAGATCATCACTGCAGGGGTTTAGTATCGCTGTTGAGGATTACTAGGAGGTGTTAAACGTGCTGTCGAATGATGCACTTTCATCTGCCTCTGGACCTGCAAGAATACTTGTTACCATTTTTGAAAAATGATAATGGCTCATTTGATGTGAAAACTTCCCAGTTTAGAACCATATAAGGACAGGATTATTTTTAATCATTCTTAAACCTGCTGTACTGTGAGTCATTCCTTCATAAGCTTGAACATGACACTGAACCTCTGCAGAGGCAGATTTACAGTGCAAAATACACTTTCAAAGGTTCTCAATCAGTTCTATTTCAAACATAACTCTCAAATTTCAGTGCATGCCTGCTATAATTTTGAAGGTGTTAAAATCTGAAGGAAGCCCAATGTTTTGGAAAGACTAAAAAACACACCCTTCTAGGTTAAATTTCACTTTACATGAGTTTATTATGTGGTTTCATAGCAGAGTTTAGCAAACATCTAAACTAAACTCTAATTCATCTTGATTCTTACAAGTACTTGAGAAAACAGATAAAAAAAAAAACAAAAAAAAAAAAAAGAAATAGAAGGCCCATACCAAGAAATTTCGAACTTATTCAAGTATTTTAGTGTACATATTTATATGTTTGTCTTTCTTAATTTTAATATAGCCTATACATGCAAGTGATAATGTCATAATTTTGATACAATAAGTGTTAAGAAGATTGAAATGGTTAAGCAGAAAGAAATAGTTGTCATTTTAAAGTAATGTCAAGGAATATTGTTTAATGTTTGACCCATAGCATTCAATATGAAAAAATGACTTAAATCTTATCTTTTAATGTAAAATTGAAATAATATTATATTGGTATTCCATATGTGACAGACTACAGATTAATTTATTGATATCATGAGAATGGTATATTTTTTCTTCCTTTGAGAATACTAGTACGGGAAAAAACTTCATCTAAATAACCGTTAGAGCTTTTAAGCTTCTGGCAGTCAGTTTCTATTGCCCCCCAATAGGGGAGACGGTCTTCTAATCAGTAAAAAATTTCATATTTCTATTGAGCCTAAAATAATCTTTTACTTCAATCACTAAGACATCAGGGATTTATATGATAATCAAGTGTAAAACCACCTGGAATACCAAAACATCGCCTGCTCAGTCAATGTACTAGAATTTCTAGAGGAACTGGTCACTTTAATTTACTCAGGGAATAGTTCATAGCCAGAGGAAGAAACACTGATTTAATGCTACCATTTATGAGACGTTTCTTTGCTTTAAAAACTTCCAAACAAAGCCAAAACAGAATCAACCATTTCTTGCATGCTTTCTCGGAATGAATCATTTTATAAATAATTTTTTGAGCGACTAAATCTTCCAGAAATCAGCTGTGAAATGTGTTTGACAGTCTGTTAAGACTATTATAATGATTATTAGGGGAATAGTTCACACAGTAAATATGTTTATCCCAGTGAAAACATAAACAAATTTGAGTATGTTCTTCATATAAAACATTTATTCAGAAGACTTGTCTGGTGCTATTATGGTGTATTTTGAGCTTATGCAAACTGTAGTTATAATGTTGCACAACAAACAACAACAGCAGCATCAGAAGGTTTGGAAATACCTTATTTCTTATTGGTCTTATTGGTTTATTTAAAGGAATTAAATTATTAAAGGATTAAAAGGGATTTAAGGAAATAAAGAAAAATAAATAAGAACAGTAAAAGTCCCAGTTCTACTGTAGTTATGAAGTAAACTATTTGCTAATTTTTTTTTTGTTTTTTTTTGTGCTATTTCATGCATTTTGACTTATTTACACTATTAAAGAGTTGGAGTCTCATGCTAAACATGGCCAAAATATCAAAAAACGAGTTGGACGTATGACAAAGTATTTCTGTGCCAAATACATTCGAATAAGTTTGGAAAGTTTTTTGAGTATGGCCCTGTATGATGTCATAAAGGGCGGAATTGCTTGTATGGGCACTTCTCCCAGATGAGCATGTGTGCAAGTCAACCAGAGCGAGAGCAAGAGCAAGAGCACACATATCAACGAGCTTCATTCGGGTTACAGAAGCCAGCAGCGATGCTGTCATTTTGTTTTTAGACCACAAAAACAACAATGGCGTTTACATGAACAGCAGTAATCTAATTACAGACCTTAATCTGAATAAGACAATATTCTGATCAAGGTGTTTACATTAGTTGATTTTAGAGTATTCTGTTAATTTTCCCGTTTTTTTTACATGTTATAGAACATAGATCGATTAATGGCACACGTCATTACGTGCCCATGCCACGCAGTCCAACGTTCCCTCCAGAATTTCACGTATCAACATACAGTTTGTCTTCGTTATGGTACCATATACAGTCTGGGGTGTTTCATTTTTAAATTTCACGAAAGCTTCAATTGCAGTTAATTATTTGTCATGATATACATGCAAATAAATGACAGCAGATACAAATTCTCACAGCAACAGCAAGGCCTCCTCTGCCACCGTGACAAACTCGGAGGTACTAGATGACTACAATGTAAGGACTGGTAGGAGAGAGTTGCTTGAAGCCAAGCCATACTCTCTTGTTTGCTGTCAAATGGTTGACCACTGCCATGTGCGTATGTGTCCAGTTGCAAAATGCAGCGAAAACTCCTATACGACGTTAATAGTGTGATTAAGGTGTGTACATGTCTATAATGCACTTTGATAATCCGACTAAAATAGGAATACTCCACGTCTTAATTCGATTTGTGTTTACTTCGAGAATGACTTTAGCTGGATTAAGGTCATTATAAATTGCTGTTTACGTGGTAGTTTCTTAATCAGAGTATTGTCTTAATCAGGTTAATATCGGAGTACTGTTGTCCATGTAAATGTACTGACTGCCACTAAATAAGTGTGCTTTTGGCTGTGAGGGAAAGATATCCTTGTTCAGCTTCCCAAATAACCCAGTGGAAAACAGTGTTAAGGAAACAACGGATGCAGTTTGTTTTTCCAGAGCAGCAAGGTACTCAAGATTAACATGAAACTGGCAGAAACTGTGTGTGTAATGAACCCTTTAAATATGCACACATTCACTCTTATTTTTGTCTGCCTAATATGTAAAAATGCGAAAGCGTCTCAGTTACGTATGGTAACGTCTCGGTTACGTATGTAACCCTCGTTCCCTGAAGGAGGAAGCGGAGCGTGACGTCGGAACTGACCAACGAATTGGGATCTGTTTTCAGAGACCAATCTACTTCCAGTGATTAAAAAGCGAGCCAATGGACATTGGCATGCGGTTCACGCATTCCACGCACCGCCCGCGAAAGCGCGGTATAAACACGGAAGTGGAAGTACTGCATATCGCTTTTCAACTGAGGAGCCGAGACAAGTGACTCGGCCTTCAGCTGAAGCACAGCACCTGGCGACGGGACGAGTCTCCACTCTCCCGGGAACACTGGCTGTCGTGAGAGCTCGTCGGCTGCACGATTGAGCAGGCCTGGAATGTGAATGGCACGAAGCAACCTCAGATGCTTCTGACTCGGGCGGGCGAGTTTCAAGATTCAAGAGTTTTATTTGTCACATACAAAATAAAATAAAACTCTTGAATCTTGAAACTCGCCTACCATCTCCTCCTATGGAGTCAGAAGCATCTGAGGTTGCTTCGTGCCATTCAGATTCCAGGCCTGCTCAATCGCAGTTGTGACATGCAATGTCGAGATGTCACATGCGATGTGACATGCGATGCGACACCAGTTGTGACATGCGATGTCGAGTTGTGACATGCGATGGGAGCGTAGACCACCCTGTTTGTTGATGTACGCAATGGTTTGTTGAAGCGGCCCAGCGCAAGACGAACTGCTAACAACTCAAGGCAATTGATATGCCACTGCAGTTGAGACCCCGTCCACAGACCCGAAACTGCAAGCCCATTCTCACGTGGCCCCCAGCCGGTGGATGTGGCATCCGTGGAGACAACAGAATGCCTGGACACTTGTTCTAGGGGAACTCCTGCCCGTAGAAATGAAGGGTCCGACCACGGGCTGAAGGTTTGGCGGCACATCTGTGTTACTGAGACACGGAGGGAGCCGCTGTGCCACTCCCCATCTTGGTCGTGTAGCCAGTGTTGAAGTGGTCTCATATGAAGCAATCCGAGCGGCATCAGTGCGGCTGTGGATGCCATATGCCCCTGTTTCAGTGGTGCCGCTGTCCTGCATTTGAACGAATTCAAGCAGTTCAACACTGACTGGACGTGCTCCTCTGTGAGGTGCGCTGTCAGGCCGACCGAATCCAGCTCCATCCCGAGAAAAGAGATCCTCTGCGTAGGGCAGAGTTTGCTCTTTTCCCAGTTGACCCGAAGCCCCAACTGGCTGAGGTGACTGAGCATTATGTCCCTGTGTTCGCGCAACTGCTCTTGTGACTGGCAAGAATCACGCCACGCTCTCTCATGGGAGCAATGGCCGCTTCCACCTTTGTGAAGACATGGGGCGACAGGGACAGCCGAAGGGTAGGACTTTGTACTGATATGCTCGTCCGTCGAAAGCAAAGTGTAGAAACGGTCTGTGACGAGGGAGAATTGAGACCTGTGAAAGGACCAGTTCAAGAATCGCAGATCCAAGATAGGCCGTAACCCGCCAACTTTCTTGGGTACAATGAAGTACAGGCTGTAGAAGCCGGTTGTAGCGTATGGACGGTGCTCATAAATGATCAACGGACCAATACTTTGATTATTTATAATGACTCAAACAAGACCGGCGCCGTGAAGTCTACAGACTGACAGGTTAACGGTGCTAAAAGGACACAAACCATGCCTCGTGCAGCCCACGAGAGACCGTTATAAATAACAGCCCCCACCCTCACACATACCAAAGAACATCCGAATAGATTATATGATTTTTAACTTAGGTATTTTTCATTTTAGGTGTGCTGTGTTCCCTGTATGTATGCATGCTTTTTGTTATAACCATTTTAGATGTGTCTGATAGGTTAGAAACTTATAGCCAGTGAATGCTTAAGGAAGAATGACGTCAATCCTCGCCGTTCCTTTAATTCTTAAGTTAAACTCCCCATGCTTGGTCTCGAAATCTTTGTCTCGCAATTTGTAGGCCGGCTAGGTGTGTTGTGTGGTACTACGATGCACCAAACTCTTTCTTTTATGCCAAAACCCCAACGTCTGCATACCTAAGAAAGCCATGAATATGTTAATGAGGCGAGACCCAAGACAAAGGGAGATTTCCCGCTTCTGAGTTCCTTCGCTCTGATTGGCTGTTCCGACAAAAGAGGCGTGCCCCGTAATGGCCCTTTAGGACGGTCTACAAACGTTCTCTTCTCTCTTCTTGGCTTCTCTCTTCGCCCCTCTTCTTGCTCTGCTCTTCGCCCCTCTTCGCCCTTTTCTCTCTTCCTGTCGCCCTTCGCCTTCTTCGCCATCTTCCAAAGGATATCATCACACAAAGGAACCAAAGTTGAATTTCCCGCGGACTCCAAGGACCCACCCTGCAAGATTCAAACACGGACCGGATCGCGGAATTTCCCCACACGCACGAATTCGCGATCAAGGAAACATATGCAAGTATCCCTTAACCTGTCGTTATAAAGTCTTGAGCTTATACCAATAAGTTGGACTGATTTCTTGCTTGTGCTCAATAGGTTGTGTCGGTAATAACACCGTTTCCTTGTCTCTCTCTCTCTCTCACACTCTCTCTCTCTCTCTCTCCTTCCTGCTTTCAGTTAATTTGTGTATGTTTGTTTATTGTTTGTTGATTTATTAAAATATATATATTCACACGTGATTGCGCCTGAATTGCTCATCTATAGGTCCCTTTACGTTGAACCGACCCTGTTACAAATTAAAAGAAAGATACTTCTCCTGGCCAGAGAAACGTTGTTTAAGAGTTATTAAAAGGGAGATATTTGGTGGACAATTATCCGTCCTTTGAACTCAATTCTAGAATCAAAGAAATTTCTAAAAGTTGAATTAAGCCCTAGATATTAATAATTGTTATAATCCGTTATAATCAACTGTTAATATCCAAATTCCCTGCATAAATTTGCATGCATAAATCCCGCACCATTTCCCTGGGGCTCGATCTACTTAACACGGTCTTCAAATTAGCTAGAGGACCGGCTCTGTCGCGTCCTTCACCAGTAGGACTGCGATCTCCACCTGGAGCACGGAGGTGAAGTGAACGCCCCTGACCTTGGGGGGACACCCAAACTGAAAACTGAATCGCATAGCTGACTGAATCGCATAGCTGAGTCTGATGGTATGGATGATCCAGTGAGACAGCAAGGAAGCGCTGAGAGACCGTGCAAGCGGGACCAACGCAGGGACCTGACTCAGATGGCATGGTAGCGGCCCGAAGTGGGGTCTGAGTGTGCTGTGCAATACTTACCTGCTTCCACTGAGGGGGCGCAGAACAACCCAGGTGAGGAGATGGGGGAGTCCAGGAACCGATATTTATTTGTCTCCCTCGTGTTGGCCAGGTTGAGCCAGAGATGCCGTTCCTGGATCACCAGAGTGGACATCACCTGACCAGGGAAAAGGGTCAGGTCCATCACTGTCTGGAGCTCCCGGAGGAGCTCTGGGCCAGGTCTACCCATGACCTGGTGAGCTCCTCATGCACCTCCAGGAAGAAAGGCACCAGGGCGGGATGCTGAGAACCAGCGTGACCCACCCCGAGAAACCAATTGTCCAACCTAGAAGGTTCGGGAGTTCCACTCAAGCCCGACCTTTTCGGCGGCCTGGGAAAGCATAGCCATCAACTTGGTTTCTGACTCGACCGCTGCCACTCTCCCAGAGGGAGGCAGTGCAGCCGAATCTTCATCCTCCGAGGACTGGAACTCTCCCTCCGATGCAGTGATCGACATCTGTTCGTCCCCGAAGGTCACCGCCGGATGCCTTGGGCGGGGGAAGCTCTACTGGCTGCTGCGCTTGTGAGGGATTAGGGGCCTGCGGAGGCTGGCTCGGTGGGTTTGCCCTAAACGTGATCCTCAGGTCACCCTGGCCATCTGTTGAAGTAGGTCTATTCTGCTGGGCAGGAATAGCATTAGATCAAGGTATGGGTAGGGGGACTCCCGGAGGTAGGTGAGTTTCGGCCTAAGCGCCGAGATAGTCATGTTCCCGCAGTTGGGAACATGAACTATCCACAAAAGCTGCCTCAGCGTGCTGAATGCCCAGGCACGTGATACAACGATTGTGACCGTCGGCAGGAGACAGGGAATGACCGCATCTAGAAACGCAGGGGTGGAATAACATCTTCAAAAAGATGCACACCCGTGTTGCTCTTTTGTGAGGAAATGCTCTTTCAAAAGTGCTGAAGCACCCGGGGAAGACCATGGCAACACACAGGAGATAGGTGCAGCCTGTGTGTGCACTCACTGTGACAAAAGCCTTCACGAACCAACAGCTGCTGTGAGAACAGCAGTTTGTTTATTAGAAGCAGCGGTGAGCACGCTGATTGTGCCTTCTCGCCAACACAAGTGTCCCTCTCGTTCTCTGGAACAATCTCCAACTTTTCTCTACGCTGAAATAGGTAGTCTCGTTCTTCATCAACGCCGTTCGGCTCCGAAGTGAATGACAAATGTGTGCTGCATCTGCTTCCTGTTTATACCCACAGTGCAGGGCGGAGCGCAAGATGCAAATCTCACATGCCAATGGCCATTGGCCCGTTCTCTATATCTCGAAGCTGATAGGGGCTCCCAGAAGTGATCCCAATTCGTCGGTGACGTCCGACGTACGTCAAACGTGACCGACTGAAAGGGAACAATTCTTGTTACATCAAATTCAGGTATTTTTTCAATTCAAAATGGTGAAATTTCATAAAAAAATGTCAAGTAGTTTGCATCACTTGATATAACTGTTAGTCACTGAAAGTTTTTATCATGAAACAGTTGTCAAATTGGCTTGGACAATTTGGCTATTTCTAATTATTGCGTGATATGTCTATGGTGGTTACGGCCCTGCCTCAAATAGTAAGCAGTTTGTGAACGAAAGGTATGCTATTATTTGACTTTTCTAAGTGATCAGACTTACAGGTTTTTACCTGTGGGTTGTCAGAGCCAAGTGTGAGTGTGTTTTGAAAATGTATATATGCATAAAGGTTTGTTTGATGAGTAGGTTTAGTGTAAGGGGAGAGAATATACAGTTTGTACAGTATAAAAACCATTACGTCAATAGATAGTGTCCACAAAGATAGCTGTGAATCAGACGTGTGTGTGTGAGAGAGAGGGTGTGTGTGTGTGTGTGTGTGTGTGTGAGAGAGAGAGTGTGCCTGCGCGTGTAAGAGTGTGTGTGTGTGTGTGTGTGTGAGAGAGAGTGAGGTGATGTGCGTGCGTGCGTGCGTGCGTGTGAGAGAGAGAGAGAGAGAGAGAGAGAGAAATAAAAATATAAATAATAATAAATCAATAATATAAACGAAGCCAAGTGTGCAAACAAAGGTGTTGTGAACTTGACTGACTGTTCAAGAAATGAAAATGCAAATATTTATTAAAAAAAAAAGAAAAAAAAAGAAAAAAAGAAGAAGAAGCAAATATTAAAACCATTGCTGAAAGGTGTATTTCAGAAGCCAGCAAACGTTACCCAGCATTGAATCTGCATATATTCATCAGTTGCACTGCACGGTGTCGACGCGGACCGCTAATAAACGCTCTTCTGCCAACATAAAGCACAGCACTGAATGCGCGGCTTGTGCAAAAGGGGCGGGAGGCGCGTGTCGTCTTGAGTCGTGGTGTAATGAATCCCTGGAGACCGTGAGCCAATCAAATCCCTCAGCCTTTCCCCATGAGCCAATCAAAACCCTTTACGCCTGTCAGCGATACCTGCCTCCTTCTATCCCCTACTCTACTACACTCAGAGGTTCAGTGAGGGTTACCGACTGGAGCCGTTTAGTCAGAGGACAACTTGCTTAAAAATAATCTGAGAAGCTCATTCTTTTTTCAGCGGTACGGCGTGACGTGACGTTACATGTGAAGTAAACGCATTTTTCCTTTTTAAAAAATCCCATTACTTGGTCACATCTATCTTACGTTTGTCTCAACGCGGCTGTCAGATCCACATCTGCCTCAAAACTAAAGCGAATATCCGTTCAGAAACAGATGTGCAACTTTCAGTTAATTTTGAAAGAGCCCAGCAGCATGTTTTAATTATTAGTTTACATAAAACGAACTTTAAGCGAAGTCACATATTTAATTTAATGGTTATTTAACAGCAAAACCCCGAATATGTTCTGTGTCGTGTCTTCAGATGTGTATTTTAGATTCACCACATCGCTCCATCAGTGTCCGTTAAAATAGTTTAGTCGGTAGTTTTAGCGCGTTTTGCTGTCCTGAGGAGAAACTGACGGTTGAGCCTGAGGGACACCGCTTTATTATGTCGCTTTTTTTACAGCAGGGCTGAAGGGAAATTTAAAAGACCTAAAAATAAAGTGTCGGTTTCTACTCCACAAAGAATCATTTGAACTTCCTACCGCAGAAGGAGAAGGACATAAATAGTTCTGACATGTGGATGTAATTTCAGAAAAAAAGAAAGGCAGACAGATGCAGAGAAATAAAACGCGAGCGGGAGAGAGAAAGAGAGAGAGGGAAGAGTTTGAATCGAGGAAAAGCCGTGAGAAAATATTCATAATTTCACAAGCAAACGATGTGATGGGAGGGGAGCGGATGGAAGCGAAATGACTGGCTCTTTGACGGCACTTAAACAGACGTAAACATCAGAGAAATCCCATTTAATCTGACATCAATTTACGTGAATTTGAGTCGGGATGGGAGCCACGCTGATCGTACACACTTTAGGGTTCCTCTTTTGCGGCACCTTGCTGAGTTTCGTCTATGGTCTGGTAAGTTAGTGTCTTTCTTTCTTTCTTTCTTTCTTTCTTTCTTTCTTTCTTTCTTTCTTTCTTTCTTTCTTTCTTTCTTTCTTTCTTTCTTTCTTTCTTTCTTTCTTTCTAATTCTCTGGTCATGAAAGAAATGTTAATTTTCTTCCGTCTTTTAAAGTGCTTAGACACCCACACTTATCACTGTCAAGAATCAAGGACACAGTGATAATCATTGAAATATTAAGTAGCATTTCGAGGTATCACTAGGCCTTTTAACTAAACAAGATTGTCTTAATAGCTTTGTCCAAAAAAGCTGTTGTAAATAAATGCTATTTTGTCCTAATTCATTGTCTTTAGCTTGAGGGTTTTGTACATAAAGCATAGCGTCAATGCCATATAAACCTAATTTTGACCTTATTTAAAGGCACAATATGTAAGATTTTAGGATTAAAATATCCAAAAACCACTACAACAATGTTATTTGTTTTGTTGACGTGTGTACTTACATTATCCCACATGTTTCAAGAATGTTTAAATCCAGAGAAATAAGCAATTTTAACCAGGACAGGGTGCGTCGCTTATCAATGACATCATACCTGCATTACCCTCAATTTCCGATTTTTTCCAATTTTATTTTGTAGAAACCATAGACCATAGATGCTTTAATATATTATATGTTTTATGAGACATGTAAGGAACTGTTTGAATACATTCATGGACAAAAGAAAAATAATCATTGTTATACAGCTCAGCACAGTTAGTCTTATTGTTTAAATCTGGTTTTCTTGATTTACCACCAGTCCCATGTTTTACCATGCCTAATATCGATCTAGCTCACTGCAGTGTGAACAAGTGAACAAGCCGAGCGAACGCACAGAGTTGTATAGCAAACTTAAAAAAAAATTTTATATGATAAAACAGCGCTGTTACCCCACATACGCGTATGAGCGGAAGAAGCGGAAGCACTCGTCTGCTATGTAGTTAAATCTCTGTGAAATCAAGTCATCAAGCTACGCCTTTTTTTTGAACAAGCGACCTCTAGCGGCAAAAAAATACATATCGTGCCTTTAAAAAAACAAAAACAAAAAAACATGGACCCCTGATCCCATATGATGATGGATGTTCACACAGTGATGTGACAGGTAAAGGATGTTACTCTTTAAAAATTTCACACAGTCAGATATGCACTGTATAATTAAAGCCACTCTACGGTGAAAGCTGCAATTTGTCACAGCATGAACAGAAAGTGGTGCTTTGTTTCTCACCTATAAGCAAGATCAATTACGTCAACAAGTCATCACTGTATATTTCATGCATTCAATCTATTTTCACTCCCAAAGCCATCAAAAGCTGAAGCATGGTATAGCATTATATTCAAATTGCTTTCAATTGCATTTAATTATTTGCATCCATTTGTAAAATTAGAAATGAGTTTTATACATGATCATAGATATATTTGAGCACCCAACCCTACCCTTGCTCATGGTTTTGTGGGGCTCCAGGCGAGATCATGAACATTGACATTATTAAAACTATCTAACATGACAACTGCACCAGAATAAAATGATTAAAATAAGCACACTTTAGGTTTCCAACAAACTAAGTCTTTCTATTTGAAATCACATTTTAGCATTCATCAGTTCACCTAAATAGTGTAAATTATTGAAAGTACAAATGAATCATATAGAAATTAATGAGATCAAAGTAACTGCTTGTATAATATTTTTTGTTATAGATTTGATGTTAAAATTTGAAAATTTACACTTGAAATTCCATGCAAACAACTTGAATATAAATATTACTTATAATATTGAATAGACTATATACACATGTCTCACAGAGAGCAGATCTTTAGTAGACAGGTTAGTTTGGTTAATGTACAGATTGATTGCCCACAATTGATTGTCTTTGAATTCATTTCCCAGATTATTCTTGAGAAAACGTGACAAGCCTTTGGCAAAAGAACCACTGTTTCTGCCATCCCAAACACAGAAATTATAACTTTTCAGCTATTTGAAATGCTTTTTGTGCTTTTCCGACAATTTGAGCATATTTGAGGAGAGTTTGAAATCTGTGGATAATAATACGGTACTCAGTATACCAGCGGTGCTGCATGACATGAATGAATTATGCAGATTACATTTTTTGTTTAGTTTTTTTGTTTCACTGTGTTGATGTATTAATTGTGGCTTGGAGATTGATGTTATTTGTTAGGTATTTGTCATTTAGTGATTGAAATCTTATACCGTACTTTGCATTGTTTTTGGCTGTAAGCATCACTGTGGTTTTTATGTTAACTGTGTGTTTGTGTACTGTGTTGCTGGTGTGTCAGTTGGATTCTCTCAATAGAGAGCAAAGGATGTTTTTGAACTCTCATTCAACAGATAAATCTGATGGTCATGAAACACGAGAGCCTTTCACAATCAAAGCTGACGTAGTGATTCATCAGGTGGCAATTTTTGAATGTGTTTGAAATTGAGACTTGATCATTAGCTTTCGGTTTGTTCCTCACACAAGACAAGCGTTAGGACTCAGAAGACGTGGAATGTTTTTTTTTATTTTTTTAATTTTTAATAAATTGTGATTGTAGTTGTTTCTGCCTGTTATATGCTGTTTTGTATTATATAGGCACTCAAAAATGTCTCAGTAGTTAAATGTAAATACAATTATTGTGGCTGTTTGAATTGAAATTCATACCCCAACATATGTCATAATGACAAAATTATACCCTAGTATAATTTCATGAGGATAAATTCCAGAGGAATTTCCAGAGGAAGCCAGAGGTTTCTCATTGAAAGCATTGGAGATCCTAACAGTGACTCTACAGGCACTTGACCGTGCTTACGTTTTTGAGTCTTTGAAAGTGAAACGGGTTGTGTATACAGTCATATGGATTGTGCCTACGTTTTTTTTTTTTTTCCAAACACATTTCTAAAATGGCACCAGCAGGTTTTCATCTTCAAAGGAGACGCACAGAATCTGGTGGAGCGTCAGATTTGCCGTTTAAGGAACCCACAGCTGAAGTATATTAGATCAGAAAATAAAGTTGGAATTAGATTAAATTGATTTTGAGTTTTGAGTTGTGCTTGTTTTTTGGGTGGTTGCTGGGGTGTTTCTTTGTTGTTGCTAAGGTGTTATGGATGCTGCTTGGTGGTCACTGTTGTTTTGCTTAGTAGAGCAAGCCTTTTTTATATTCTGTTCACCAGTTCACCAGAGTAAAATATACCAAAGTTGCCTAGCTCAGATGTATGTATCTGTATTACTCTAATACAATATTTTGCTGATCTTTTAATCAGTTTGAATGCTTGTCTTTCACATTATTACATACGTTAACATATCTTCACAAATATGCAGTCACAGTATGTACACCGGAAAAGCAAGCAAATTAAATAGCCTTTGTGTTTATTAATTTCATAAACCTAACATTTGCACAATGACTAAAACAGTTGTACAAAAGACAGTGTAAACATATTGAACAGTAAACAGTGCACATTAAAAGCTAGCAGGTCTACAATGGTTTTTATCTACTCTATTTTATCAGCTGATCAGTTGCAAATGCAAAAGGATTGTAAGAATCAGTTTCCATGAGCTATTAGATTAAGAGCTGGGCTCACTTTAGAAAAACAGAGCCACTCTCAAAGTGCATTTGTCTTTAATCTCATTCATTGAACTAAAATGAATGAATTCATTAAAACCAGGATCCCAAATACTCAAGTATGAACTCTTCAATACTAGGATTTTTCATTGCCGATTCCGTTTTTTCTACAATCAAATTTCCGATACCATTTTATTTTTCTTTGTTTAAGAAAATGTATTTGTAGTTTATTTGCTCTGTAACAGGCCAAACTGGCCTTATACAAACAAATAAATATGTAGCCATTTGAAATTAGAGCCAATCACAACATTTTGATCATGTGATTTCGGGTGTGAGTACTTGCTGTGCTCGTTTGGCTGCCACTTCACGCCGGGCTGTTTGTCTATTTTATCTTGTCTAAAATGTATGTTTTTACATCTTACACTTATAAATGGACTTCAACTGTGATTAATTTTTTGCGATTCCCGCTTATGGGACAGCAGCGGTTTCTTTGGGTACCGCTGAGCGCAAAACAGGCAAAAATATGCCTTTGAAATGTTTCTGAATACAGTCAGCCATTACATTTATATAAAATCCCACCCCCAATCCAATATTTATATTTTTCTTGCTATATTTCACACATCGTGGACAGTGAACTGCAGAGCCTGGTACAGTGTTTTCGGAGCTCTCCTCTTTGCGTCTGTCTTCGGCGTGTCCCATCTTTGTATTAATGTCCTGTTTACAGACTTTGCACACAAATTACATTTTGGGAAATGATTGCAATGCTGTTTGTGTGCAAGTCCGGAATAGAGATCCGAAGTAAAATGAAAAATCAATTATGTGTTTGGTGCAAAAACCGCCCATGTCCGATTTATGGTGCATTTCTATTTAATACATCAACCAGTTAATTGAAAGGAAGTCCTGAGTAATTGATAACCTTCAGGAATCTTCTGGTCCGCCAAACCGGACATCCCATTTTACTGGTCCTTTAAACTAAATTACAGAAAGAGATAATAAAATAAGCATGCATCTTTTGTTTGTACTGTAACTGGATTAAGACCAAGTAATTGACAATCATATTGACTATGGACGATTTAAGAAACAGTCACCAAGAGCTGATTTAAGACTATTTAACCTTTGGGTGGCAAGGATTCTTTTTTTCTTTTTGTATTTAAAAGTATTTGCAATTTTCATCAGTTGAATAAATATTAACTGCATGAATCAAATACACAGTGATCCATATTAAAGCTGGAAGA
The DNA here is from genome assembly GCA_018749465.1 of Paracanthobrama guichenoti. Classification (NCBI taxonomy): domain Eukaryota; kingdom Metazoa; phylum Chordata; class Actinopteri; order Cypriniformes; family Gobionidae; genus Paracanthobrama; species Paracanthobrama guichenoti. Next base: position 34,673,518 of record CM031944.1, on the reverse strand, counting down.
CCGTTATTTAGTTAAGAGCAGTGAGTGATTCTCTGATTTTCTTTTGCTGTTTGATTTACATTAAGGATATAGATAGCAGGTATATTACCCAGCAGGCATTTCAACGTTCATTTACAGGTGGCTCAAGGTTAGAATCAACACTGAATTTTGTTTTGATACAGCAAACTGAATCAATGCTGTGCTGACATTGTTTCACCATCTTACCTTTCAATGCATATGAATTAAAGGGATAGACCAAAACAATGTTGTCATCTAACCCATGTTGTTCCAAACCTGTAGGCATTTTTACACAAGAATGTTGATAACCAAACCATTTTGTCCACATTGACTTTCATTGTATTTTTCGTCCATACTATGGAAGTCAATGGGAATCAAAACTGTTTAGTTCACAACATTCTTCAAAATATCTTCCTACATGCCGTGTTATAAAACCACTACTTTAATGAAAAAATGGCAAACGCTTCAGTCACGTGAGCTTTCTCAATGCCTAATAATCAAAACTAGAAATCAATACTGTTGTCATCTGCCACTTTAAATTCTTAAACTCTTTAAAGCTGGATGGATTCTGATTGGCTGTCAATGTCTTTATCCTTCAGCTGAAAAAAAAAAAAAACGTTCTGAAAGTGATTTCAACAATAGCGTTTCATTAGTTGTGGTGTGCTATTCTTTTACATATAGAATGATTTTTAAAACTATATCTTTATTGTTATCGTTTTAGTTATTGTACTTGGTGTGATCGGGACTGTACTGTAGATATTTCATGTTGTAAATGTAGTATGCTACTTGCTGTTCATAAAACAGTATCATATATTCAAAAATAAACACCTCTAAATAATTTAGTGGTAAAGCGTGATCAAATTGGAGTCCCTGGAAAAAAAAAGATTATGACAACTTCCTAAATGAATGAGGGAAAACAGCTGTTACAATTCATCTTCAATAGATGGAAAGACATTCTTTCACAGACACAGAATACACACACACACACACACACACACACACACACACACACACATATATATATATATATATATATATATATATATATATATATATATATATATATATATATATATATAATTATTATTATTTAGGAGTAACTCAAGTGGCAACAGTGAAACATGAAACTAAAATTAAACAAACCCTCAAGTTATAACCATTTTCCAAAGCTGTACCAAAGTTAAGTAGGATCACATTTAGGTCACACATAGTGTGTCTATTGAGGAATTATAAATCACCTGACAAGAACGTAAAGGTGGCAGAAAAGTAATGGTGAAGTTCATTTGACCTGTGGTAGGTCCTCTGTGCTTCAGAACGCATTTATGTCACACTTCAAGTGTGAACTTATGAACCTGCGTATGACAGAGGGCTGGAAGCAATGGTTTATAGTCTTTTAACTCTTTCCCCGCCAGCAGGTTTTTAAAAAGTTGGACAGCATTTTTGGTCATTTTCACAAATGTTTCATGGCCCCCAGTATATTTTGTTTTTATGAATATCTGAACATGCAGTATATCAAAATAAAGAACAAAGCCTCTGCTTTTAATCAAAATGTATTCTAGATTCATTAATTCTTTTTTCATCAAAACTTGAATGTGGGTAAATTTCATAAAAAAGCAAAATTTAAAAATAAGAGTTCATCAACACCCCCAAAGCTTCACAGTCCTATTGCTTGTACTGTGTCGCCATTTCATTCAGTAACATTAGGATGTTTTGATTCTTATGCGGTTTAATGTTGATGATCACATTATTTTATATGCATATGATTACATGTGATATCGCTTGTTTCTGCTTCTTCTTTTGATCAGGAGATTCAATACTCTTTCAGAAGACGTGTAATAGCGCCCCCTAGCGTATAACAGTGAAAACACAGAAAGCTGTATTTTTCCGTCAATGGAGGGGAAAGAGTTAAAAAGGCAAAAATTTTAGTACTTTTCTTACCTACACATATTGTTTTGCTCCAGAATACATTTATTCATCAACTGAACGGAAGATGGAAATGCATTTGCTGAATAATTTCTGACATAGCGAACATTAAACCCACATGCCTAATCGGTTGTTTCCGCTGATGGTGTCATTAATGTTGCATGACATTTAAAATGTGGCCTCTGACATTCTGAAATGTCGTAGCCAAAGGTTCTGAATAAAACATCTGGTCACTACGACCTCCCAAAAATCCTGCTGACATTGTCTTTCCCATATGTATGGGGCTCGATGTCGTCGTAATGCTCTTGCTGCTAGTGCTTCTGTGCATAGTATTCAATTTGCCAATTGCAAGCTGCATTGCTTGTAAATGTATAACTTGTATAACTAAATGTATAACCCAATCGTAACTAATTGCAGTCTCTATGCATTTTCTATGCGTACCTTGTTGTATTTACTGTTGGTTACTAAGTTACCAGTGCCACCGTCATCTGCTCAAACAACTTGATGGAAACGCACCTAATTCACATTCGTATTATTTTATTTTTGTGCAAAATTGGAAAGATTTGCTTCACACTTGGATGGAAACCCACCTAATGATAAGAGGATTTTCTTGTTGGGGTAGAGTATACCTTTAACACTTTTAACACAGACCAGCTACACCAGCTCAGTTTTGCTTGAGAACAGCATGACTATGCTTGTCCACCAGCTAAACCAGCTCTAAACAGCCTGGACCAACATGGAGTTCATGCTGGTTGATGCTGGGTTTTGCAGCAGGGTGGTAATGGCACTAGCAGCTGAACTCAGGCTGATGTTAAAGTGCCAAAAGAAACATAAATATCAAAAAGCATGTTGTGTCTTCCGCCCAAGCCTACGTTAGTTAGCAAATGGTAGCATTAGCATTTCACTTTCAGTACCATGCACTGGCATCATGCTTTTTAGCTATTTTTATAAATAAATGTCTTCTAATTTCTGGAACAGTAACAGTGATCAAATGGTCAGAAATCAAGGATTTTGTGATTCAGTGTTTGTAGGACTCTCCTGAACTCCTGATATATGACAATTAATCCTGTCAGTTTAGCAGATTCTGTTCCATATTGCTTGATTGTGTGGAAAACGAAAACATCCAGGAGCACTGCTTTGACTGCTTACACATGCAGCCTATTTTATAAGGGCAACGATTGTGGGTTGTGAGTTGTGAGAAGGTGAGCCACTCAGATACGATCTAAAAAAGAAGAGAAAAAAAAGAGAGATCCATCTCTGTAGGTCACCCAGCATGCCTTCTTATAGAAAATGTTGTCTAGACTAAGTGACTCACTATGTTCCTGCATTTATTAAAAAGGAAATGTAACTTCTCAGGAGCAATGGCATGCAACTAATGCCCACCGCATGACTAAGCTGTTACTTCGCTATACTCCGCTGCAAGCTTATTTGTCCACAGAATAGCACTATGTTTTCTTGTCAGTGAGACAAATGCTGTGACCCAACAGTCAGGCTTCACACTTAGCCAGAATGACAATAACAAAGGGTCATGTTGCAGTTTGTACTCCCTGCAGGAGGTGATTTGGGAGATCCAGCTGCTATTATAGACGATTATTTAGGAGGAAGACACATGCAACAGATTTGAGTCGCTAATGTGTGAATCTGTGTTTCTTAAGATATCGATAAGGTAAAAACTCATTATAGGCCAAACATGGCTAGTTTAAATTGGGAATAATTAGAAACAGTGCTGGACACAAAGAGGAATGATAACTACGTCTCATAGTACTATACAAGCTAAAGTATCACGGTATTAAGTAATATTGCAATTCCACCACATAGTGTTCGATTTATGACAAATCTTTACCTATGTCAATATTTCCAATATTTCAAATATTATTTGTTACATGTAATTGTTTAAAATATACAAACCTATAGATTGTGAAATGAAATATTTATTGATCATTTGGTAAGAACATGCAAATAATAAAATGCAAAATAACATTTTAAGTCATGTAAGTTCTCCAAATGAACACACCCATCCCACACGTAAATGACACCTATATTCTCGATTAAGGAGCTTTTTCATTTTATTTACCATTTAGTATTACTGTTTTAATAAAAATATAAGCGATACAAAAGATATGTCCTGTCCTTTTTTGCTTTTAAAACTTGCACTCAGTCTGTGAGAAACATGAGAGAGATTTTATTCAGAAAAGTTGTGATCCAAAATATGTCTCTATTTCGAAAAGACCATTGGTCTTTTCGGACCATTGGACCAAAGGTCTTTGGACCATTGGACCAAAGGTCTTTTCGAAAGACCATTGATTGAATTTCTACTTTATACTTCAAAATAAGGTTTTTGAGATTAAAATGAGAAGGAACCATTTAAAACTCAGTATAAAAATCAGTCAACTACTTTGGACATTTGCTGAATATTTGCATTTGCTCCTTTCACAAATAAAAAGTATAATTCATGTAGTGTTATGTTGAACCCCATCAACAGAATCAACAGAAAATACAAAAGTATTCTCCATTTCACAGAGTGTATCTGTGCAATAGGTTGTTTAAAATATTGAGTGTCATTTCTTATCATTCCTCATACATAACCTATTTATGTTTTTGCTGAGATTCGTACCTATCCATAGGCACTATTTGCAAATAAATGACATAAATAAGCCACTGGTCTACTTGATGTAGTTGCAAAAGATTTTTACAGCAATACAAAACATTGCACTTTGTATTTATTTCTTCTGAGGTCTTAAGCATCTTATACAGAACAATGTATCAAACTTTTTTTTTTTCTGTTTGTTTTACTATACCCATGCTATCTTTTCCAGACATATGGCCTAAAAACTGTCCAGTTTCAATGAACTGAACATCCAGTAGTGCAACATGAATCACAAAAAGACAGTGAACAAATTGACCCCTTATTTCTTCTCCAGCTCTTCACAGCAAACAAACATTGGAGTCTGATCTAGTGTTACAGCGTTCTATTTGTGCTTCCGCCGGGTTTTCTTGGAAGGGCTAAGAATTGACAGACTTTATCAGCAGTGTTTTCACAGTTACTATGACAGCTTTGACCTTCAGTAATAATCCCCACTGATTGGCTCTCCCATTTGTGTTTCTTTTACTAGGTACAAATTGTCATGATTGCAATCAGTTTTTTTTTGTCTTTTTTTTTACTGAATTCATGCCTTGTAACCTTGCGAGCACTTGATAGGAGAAACCAATGTGTCAGTTGTAGAGTAATGGTGTTTGCCAGACACATAGCTCTAATTCAGTAGGACACTGTGAGGCACAAATGGTGCAATTGTAGTCAAATCCTCTGAAAACGGAAGTCCTAGTGCGTGTAGTGGTGAGTTTCCTGAGCACTGTCCCAATCCTCCATTGGTCAGACAAGCAGAAGCTCCTGCCTCAAACTCGCACACCATTGGTTAAGCCACCCTGCTGAATCCAGCATAATCTAGCATGAACTCCATGTTGGCCCAGGCTGGTTTATGATGGTCTAGCTGGTAGACCAGCATAGTCATGCTGTTCTCAAGTAAAACTGAGCTGGTTCACCAGCATCCCAGGCTAGTCCCAGCATGAAAAACATACTTTATGCTGGATTGCAATACTGGATTATTTCAGCAGAGAATTCTGCAGTTTGCAATTTGGCGCCTTTGCGATCCAGTGACACCGTATGGCCCATACTGGTGCAGAACTTTTAAATTAATTAGAACAGTGTCTTTAAAGGGTTAGTTCACCCAAAAATGAAAATTATGTCATTAATCACTCACCCTCATGTTGTTCCAAACCCGTAAGACCTTCGTTCATCTTCAGAACACAAATGAAGATATTTTTAATGAAATCACCAGCAGCCATATCACCCTGTAGCCCAAGACTGGTTTCCCACTGAAGGAAATGGCAGGGTTGAGCCTGGTCAGTACCTGGATGGGAGACCAACTGGGAAAACTAGGTAGTTGCTGGAAGAGGTGTTAGTGAGGCCAGCAGGGGGCGCTCACCCTGTGGTCTGTGTGGGTCCTAACACCCCAGTATAGTGATGGGGACACTGTACCGTAACAAGCACCGTCCTTTGGATGAGACATTAAACTGAGGTCCTGACTCTCTGTGGTCATTAAAAATACCATGGCACTTCTCGTAAAGAGTAGGGGTGTAACCCCGGTATCCTGGCCAAATTCCCTCCATTGGCCTTTACCAATCATGGCCTCCTAATAATCCCCATCCACTGAATTGGCTCTATCACCCTCTCTTCTCTCCACCTATAGCTGGTGTGTGGTGAGCGCACTGGCTGGCGCCGTTGTACTGTGGCTGCCGTCGCATCATCCAAGTGAATGCTGCACACTGGTGGTGGTTGAGGAGAGACCCCTGACATGAGTGTAAAGCACTTTGGGTGTGCAGTAGTACATATGAAAGTGCTATATAAATGCCTCATTCATTCATTCATTCATTCATTCATTCATTCATTCATTCATTCATTCATTCATTCATTCAAATCCGAGAGCTCTCTGACCCCTCCATAGACAGCAATGTAAAATTAGTCCATGTGATTCCAATGAAACAACTTTATGCAACAATTTCTTCATATGCAGTTCATGTTGTAAATACAGTGCAGTGCATTCAGGTTCTACGTCAGAACGGCGGCTCATCATTGGCCAGCTCCTGCGCAACATTACACGCATGCATCGTCAGCAATAATGAGCCGGCATTCTGGCGTAGAACTCGGAAGTGCTACAGTGTTTATTTACTACAAAGGTCTTATGGGTTTGGAAAAACATGAGGGTGAGTAATTAATGACAGAATTTTTATTTTTGGGTGAACTAACCCTATAAGGTTTTTCCTATTCCTTATTCATTAAACAAACCATTTCCAGATTAAAGGGGTACTTCAGCGCTGGGAAGATGAATGTGTATTTAAACTGCTGAACAAACATGATTCTGAAATGTTAAACTTTCACCCATGCATCATTGTGTCACAAACAGCACTCTTAAAGTGTATACAGTTCTATGAATGGATATGGAAAAGACATGCTTCATTTTGTGTGTTTTGTGCAATGAAAGTTTGTATCATTCCCAGTTAAGGATAAACTGGGGAGAAAAAAAGCAGTACCTGTGATGGGGGTCACTGTATGTTAATGCTAGCGTTGTGTGGAAGTGGAGTCTCGAAGGTTGCTTTCCTCTCTGCTAGCAGTCCACTACACATTAAAACCAAATACTTTATATACAGGAAGACGGTGTACTCCGATTACTTATGAATGGGAGAAAGTGCAACGCCTAAAATGGTGAATATGCCCCGCCTTCTAAATAAGAGCCAATCATTGATTGGTAAAGTCATTGCATCACTGCAGCGTTAGAAGCTCCGGTTGCTATAGAAACAGGCAGTGTTCTGAGACATACGTTTAGGATTTGCGCATTAGCTTTGTCCAAGCTGAAAAATGTAGTTTTTTTAATCATGATTCGAGCATTTAGAAACAAAATTTAGACAGTTGTTGTCAGATTTCATTGGGGATTTCAAATATGAAATTTAATTGTACGCTTGGCGAACAGTTTTGTAGAGTTTGATGTTTCCCCATTCAAAGAGGAGATGCACTTGCATGCCTGAGAGGCGTTTCAAAGATGGCCGCCAAGTGAAAAGACTTTGTTAAAAATAAGAACCGACCAGACCAATATCTGTGCCATAAAGCCAACACAATCTCCTAGTACTACGTGTCTGTAGCACGCATTTTATGTGTTGTGCTATTTATATGCAGAAATGACTTTTTATATGCATATGATACATACTCTTGGGCATGTAAAAAGTAATTTATGCATATAAACTGCATGCCAAACATACATTTGTGCTAATGAAACGGCACTTTCATGAGTTCGGCTCCATAAAGCTTACTCAAAAGAGTCAACATTCCTCTACGAGAGCTACATACTCGATATTAAGAATAAAAGTAACTGGACAGAAATATACCTCAATTGAAAGTGCTATCTTTCTTTCTGAATATTCCAAATTTGCAGCCGGTCTGTGGTCTGACATACAGCAATTGTTGGCACCAGTTCATGACTCAGAACTCATAACGCTCGTGTTAATAGTTAAGGCCTCAGTTTCACTGGCGTGGTAAAGCAATATGATGGCAGTGTTTGACTCAGGAAAATGTTGTTTACTTGACTTCCCTTGACCTTTGCAAGGATTTTCCCCCCACCTTTTCCACTCAAAGAATGTTGGAGTGTGAGTAACTCAATGCCAGTTTTACAGCAAAGCTAAATAGGTGACACAGCTAGCACAAATATTTCAACGAAAAGCGTTTTGCCTGTCAGATTTTTGGATGCAGTCCATGATGTGGCGAGCCCTGTGTAAAGGGGCTCATGCATTTCATTTATGCTTTATACATTGATGTCCTCCTTGCTAGATACTGATGATACTGATGATTCTCTACAGTAGACTGATACTGTAGCTAAATGTTTCACTTTCACTGATTGGTTTGAAATATTTGATGTCATTTTGTATGAAATAGCTTTTCTGATCTTAGGCGCCCACTGGTGATCCACAACCGGCTCTGCTTTAAAAGGTCTAGGGTACAGTTTATATGTGGTCCTCTACAGTTCGAAGGTAGTATGAGTGCAATCCGTCCTGACACACAGAGGCAAAACGCTATTGATGACGCATAACAGGGTTTCCGACTCTAGCGCATTCAGGCTCTGTCTCACACTCTCACACAACTCAACTAAATCCCACGCCAAATAACAAGACGATGCGAAATAAAAGGGCACAACCCAACTTGTCTTCAACTTCAAATTAGTAGAGTTTTTTTTTTTTTTTCTTTTAGAGGCGCTTAGCACGTCAGATGCCATGCTCTGTTTAATGGAAATGAGCCCAGTGCATAACTTACATTACAATGTGCTTATTTCCATTTCACAACAGTTTGGCAGAACTGTGTGGAACTGAACCAAACTATATGAATAATTTCAAAATGTGTGTGCATGCTTGTCAAAAAGACAGAGTGCAACAGAGAAATTAATGCAGTCATTTTGATCAAAATTGCGCAAAAATGAGTACATAACAGTAACTGTAATAGGAGTCCTTACAATAAATGAAACGTTATTGTCACATGTTACTGTATTTGTAGTTGTGAATGTACTCAATGTATTTTCTACCTCTGACCTGTTTACAATTAGATTGCGTTTTATTCCTTATCTACAATTTATTAATTTAAACTGCAGTTAATAGGGACAGTTTCTAAAAAGTGCATCTAGTGCAACATTAGGCTGAAGTATTTGGGTAATTTGCATTATTTAGACAATTTTAAATGAATTGTTGGATCCATAAAATCTCAAATATGGGTGTGTCATTGATTCAGTCTCCATCATCAAAATCTCACTCCAGTCAGGCAAGCAAAGCTATATAATATGCATCTTTTTTTGCATGTACGTATTAATGAATTGGCATTGAAGAGCAAGATCAATTAGGCCACATTTACACTGCATGGTTCAAGAGACCCAATTCCGATTTTCTCCTCCCATGTGGCACAGATTGGATATGACCCACAAACGTGTAAGCAGGAAAAAAGGTGCATGGTTTCTGATATTCTCAGAACGGTTTCAGACCTCATTCATATGAATCGGAGACGTGCATTTGCGCCCACAGTGTAAGCAGACAGATTGGATATTCCCGTCAATGCGAGTAGTATGTTATAGTAGTAGATATATCTATAACAAATCAAACATCTCTAGTTGATTAGCAGAGTATTAATTTAGTTTGTTGAGGCGATCTGGAACAGAAATGTGTTGCTTTTGAAATCATTGGTGGCTCGTGCACAGTCCCGTTGTGGAGACACTATTCGCTCCAGTAAAATCACAAAATAAAATGCACACAAACATGTCCCTGCTCTTGTTATACAATCACTGATGAACACATTTGGTTTTAATGAAAAAAAAAACAAACAAAAAAAAACCTATACGAGGGCAGATTTCGAACCCAGAACCTCTGACATGCTTAACAAAAGTTTTACCAGCAGATCATTAGTGCACACCACTAACTTTAATGTTAACTTTAATGAATTACAAGGAATTTAATGTGTGGATCGTTTAAGCTGGCTTTCAGTTCAATAAAATAACAAAAACTACATTTTAGATTTTATTCAACTAAGTGGGTATGCTGTAGCCTGACTTCGTCATACTCAAATTCTAGTCAGAATATGAGTCTTATACAGTTCCATTGCGCTGTGATTATGGGGTGTTTCAACCAAACCAGGAAAGAAAATGCCTCTGCACTCAATTGGATAGACCTACAACCAATCAGAGCAATGGAGTAAGTGACGAGCGACACATAGTTGTCAACAGAACTCAACTGCACGCACGCTGGAAGTAGAAGAACAATTTGATTGGTCCGAACAACTCTGGTTTGAGCATAGTTGCTCCACAAGGGATCAAGTCCCAGACCAAACTTCCCGACCTCAAATGTGGTCGGGGCTAAGTTCTGTTGGTATCCAGGCTAGGTAGGTTGTGATCTGGACTGAATTTTTTTACTGTAACTGACAGATTCCAGCCAAAAAAAACCAACACGTGAGTAGGAGGGAACGGGAGTCATTCTTCTGGGATTGGGATAGGATGGGATATTTTTTGTGGGAGTGAGACAGGAGAGGTGAAAATCCATTCCCGTGTCACCCTCTAGTAAGCGGGTCATCAAAAAAAATCAGATATAGTCAAAAAATCTGAATCAAGCCCTGCAGTGTAAATTCAATTCAATTCACATTTATTTGTATTGCGCTTTTCATAATACATACCATTTCAAAGCAGCTTTACAGAAAATGCATGCGCTACATTATTATGGTGTAATGTGGTGTTAGTGTCTTGTCTAATGTATTATTATTACATGATATAAATGCGGCCTTAGTGATTCTTCAAATCTCTTGCAATGCATCCACGGCACGCAGGTGTCGTTCTGTACATGTGGGATTTTGGTGATAAATCCGAAGGGACGAATACTTCAATATTGCAGCTTGACTGGCATATCTACTCCTGAATCGATGACGCAAACACACCACAGTTCTTACCCATAAGTACAATGTGAAAAGAGATATGTGGGGGCAGGGGAGGATGGTGAAATTAAGCTCAGGTTCAGACCATACAATTGAACCAAGTGTGAATTAAACACAAAATACACACAGCCAAGACTCCAGGATCATTATCTCAGAAAGTAGGAGGCAGTTTCCTTTTTGCTATCCTTCTGCATAGACCTGCTATTAAAAGGATTTTTTTCATGTGTCTGGTTGAAATGATGTGTGCCATATGTGGGAAGCTGACAGGTTTCAAAGGGATGTGTGTGAAGAGGACCGTCTTTTTAGATACTAGGGAGATGTGTCAAGATACTGTAACAAACCTTAGGGAATTCTTGCCATCTCTTTGCTGGTTATCACATGATACACCGGCCCACACATTTTACAGACAATTACAGCTGTGAAACTTTACATCTGACACATTTATGATAGAACAGTAGGAACTGCATTTTATCAGATGACTAAAACTATGTATACACCAAACTTAATGCAGTGATACCACTCTTTGCACAGCTGCCTGAGCTGGAGTTGTAGAAAGTAACATTCTCTTGATGCGTTCACAAACTTATTGTCTTTCTCTGTTGTAGTTCCTGCCTTCCGGCATGAAAAGCATAAACAGCACACAACGGCTTGACAGTGATTTATTATGAACTGTCGAAAGTGTCCTAACCAGACGCGAGACGACACCGCAACAAAAGGTGTCTTTTCCATGTTAATCAATTTTAGAAACGTTTCTATTCTTATGACGTCGCGGCTGGAACAACAACATACAAAGTATGACGATGATAATCTCAGGTACTGATAATGTGCTTTATTTAATGTTAAAATAATTTATTGTGAGTTTGAATATCATTTTGCATGGTCTTAATAGAGAATACTGAAAGCATACTGAAAGCAACAATACTGAAAGCAACAATGGATAATTCACCTCAGATCTCGAAAATAAATTAAAGGAAACAAGAACGTTTGTAGAAACTGTGAACAAACAAGTGTGTTTTTTTATGTTAAAATGGTGTAATATTTATGAATTTGGTTGCCATTTCGAATGCAGTGCACTTAAGTCTCCACCAACATGCTGATTGGTTGTGATTTTTAATTGCTTTTGTCGTATCTTGTTGTCTTGTTGAGGACAGACAAATTGCTTGTCGCATTGCGCGATGTAAGGACGTGGTGTTAGTGTCTCTGGTCAGTGGGTTAAACTGTTGGCATCCATGTTTCTTGTTCACAGCCACAAGCTGCCAAACCTTTGATCTAGTTATCTCTATACACCAAACACTGCAAGTTCAGGAGTGAGGAGTTTGGCTCAATCAATTTGACTCAGTCCACTGTGAATGTTGTCTTCTTTCCTATCGATGTCCTGGCCCCAGAATTCCCGGCAGCTCTGCATTCCACAACTCCCAGGTTGACAGAGTAGTGTTACCATGTGAAAAATCTCACTCATGAACTTTTGCTTCTCCACTCGTTTTTCCTGCTACTTTCTTTTTGCTTGCCCTCGCCCTCTAGTAGCAAGAATTAATTTGAGTTAAAGTGGACCTATTATGCCTATTATTTTACATATTCTTTTATTAGGGTTGCGTATTGTTTGAATTTTAACAATTCCGATTTTGCTTTTCGATTCTGATTCTTATCAATTCCTAATTTCAGACCCACTTTATATTAGGTGGCCTTAACTACTATGTACTAAATAATTTGATGCAATGCACTTATTGTGTACATGCATGTTTTTACATTGTAGTTACATTTTAAAAATGACCTGCATGTAATTATATCTGTAATTAATGTTTACATTCATAATTACACTGTTGACACTTCCCTTACACCTAACCCTACCCTTAAACTTACCCATCATCACCTTCGTAAAATAATTTCTTGACAAAAAAATTTTTTTTTTGCATAAGTCATCTCCTCATGATGCTGGCCACCTCTGGTAAAATCACCCACATCCTCAGTTGAACAGATCATGCAATTCTACCCCTGTAGTTTAATGGCCTATGTCAAGAGTGTGACTGCGGTTTTTTTTTTGCCTAAGTCAAAAGACAATGAGACTTTACAAGGATTTCAAGATGGCAGCTGCATCAAGAAGAACGGCAATCTACTAAACCTGTGAAGTTATTGGTTCAGTTTTTTGTGTTTTCTGAGAAACCTGAAAAAATTACTTGGGCAATTATTTTAGGAAGGTGATGCCATATCACCACACCTGTCCCTAATTTTACCCGTATCCCACCTCAATATTAGATAAATAGTTGTGCAATACAATATGAACACAATAAGTATATTGTACTTTTTTTTTTTTTTATGTAAGTACATAGTAGTTAAGGGCCACCTAATATAAAGTGGGACCCTAATTTCTATTCCAATGAGTAAAAAAAACAACAAAAAAAAAACTTACATATCATCATAAGTCTTATTACAAAATGTTTTATTGTAGCTGAATACTATGAACAGAAATCAACAGGCTAAAGAACACTTGTACAAGGATTTATACCATAGCAAAAACAACTAGCCGAACTAATATACATTTCCAGCATTATTAAAGACAATACTCAGTAATTAAAAAATAACAAATAAACACAGCAATCAAATACATCTGAACAAAGATAAGATTGAAATAAACAGTGTTTTAAGATTTTCAGGTACAGAAACTAGAATCAAATGTAAAATAACACTGCACTTTATAAATAAACTATACATTACAAATATAGTTACAAAGTTATTCAGCCAAGAACAGCGAGTGAATTTCTCTTTGTCTTTTGTTGTTTAACGTTATTATAGAGACAGCAGCAGGAATATTAGGCTGCTGTCACTTTAAGAGCTGCACGGATCCAATACACTGTTACACGTGCATTTTCTTTCACAACTGTTTATGTAAGACATAACCGACTGTGTTTACGAGGACTGTGAAAAAGCGAGTACCACCAGCTTGCTTGGGGATGTAGTGAATGTCCGTAAGATGTAAAAAAAAGAAAAGAAAAGATGGCTCAGTCCGCAAAGGCACTTTTGTGCAAAGAGAGATTTATTTACAGTGCCAAAAGAATATATACAGTCCAACGATGAAGCAAGATGCTCAACAATGCACAAAAAAAAGGAAAAAGAAAACCTCCAACAGCAAAATAAATAAAGGAAGAAATAGGGCTGCACAATTAATCACATTTCCAATCGCGATTACGATTACGGATGCCACGATTATGTAATCGTTCAAAGCTGCGATTACAAAAAAAATCCACTTATATTATTCTGCATGCTTAAGAGGTGTGTTTAGAGCATGTTACGTTGTGAGATGGGAATATCGACTACTTCAGAGTAGGGTCTAGTGTGTACTTCTCACCACTGTGTCCTAATGGTTTATAGAACAATTACTCTGAGTCGCCCTCTGTCGTTTCTAAGAATAGCACAACGGCGAGCTAAACCGACGGTTTAGGGTTCGCTCGAGGCACCACAGTAGCACTCTTGCTTTGACTTGGTTAACAAGTAACCCTAGTCTTGCTGTTGTCTTTGGGCTCTACTAGAACAAGTTTTAGAGATTGAATATTGATTATTTTCCCCATATTCTCCATTGTTGCAGCTCGTCTCTTCCCAGTCTGTCAGTAAAGTTCTGTTTAGTTCTTGTCTCTATGAAACCCCTCCTTCTGAAAAGCATAATGTGCTCTGATTGGTCGGCTGGAGCAGTGTGTTGTGCTTGATCAAGCACTTCCAGCTTGTTTGGGAAACGTCCCGCCCCTTACCATAGCCAACAGTTTCAACATACTACTAACGATTTCAACCAGGCCCCGCCCCTTTATTCTACGTATGAATTATTTAAATTATGATTATTGTGACGTGTTTGTTCCTGGAAGAAAACTCAAGACTACAATGGAGGCGTTTCAGGGAGTTCAGAAACACTGACACTGATATAGAGAAGAACTCCTGCTGGAGGGACTTTGGAACATCAACATTACATGCTAAAGAAAGATGAAGATGGAAAAGAGCAGAATAGCTCCTCTTTAGAGAATAATCACCAGACACCCTGGATCTGTTATACAGCCTCTTCACCAGGCGGCACCAAACTCTTGGCAAATTCTTGATGGCTGTGAAGCGGGTGCAGAGGGCTTGGGTGGGGGATTCTTAAAAGGACCTTTATTAGTTTCATTGCAAACCTCAGGGGCTTATGGGAGTTTGTAAGTATGCAGTTCACTGCGCTAGATTTTCCAGCCAGCAGTCTCAATAACACTCGAGAAAAATACTAAGCGATTCAATATTTAGATAGCAGAAAGGCCTTGTCCTCCGCAAATGCAACTTGTGTGAATATTTTGCTATATAATAACTTTGCTCCTGACTTGACACCATTGCACAGATTACCTCTCAAATTATTTACCCTTGCTTCTTTGTAGCTTGGCTATTGTGCCTGAGGAAAGTGAGGAGTTTTGTATAATGTAGGACACTATTCCTTTCACAGGGAAGGTGCAGTATTCCTGTATAATGAAATGTTTTGTAACACAAGGTAATAGGGCACCTATTCTGTACAGAGACAGTGAAGAAGTATTGCAGGGTCTCCAGGTCTGTGAGTTATGGTTTGAGTTGAGTCACTGCGTGTGAGTGCTAGCTTCATGACGATGTAGCAAAACACTGGGGTTCATTTATCCAGTGCCCTGCGCCCTTGTGACTGCTTGTTAATATATGCAGAGACCATGTGCAGTAAAAGCTGCACTATCAGTGCCACAACCTGCATTCCTCCACACGGCTTCTTTCGACACACACAATCTGCTTTTCCTCATAAAGTCGAAGATAAACAAAGTAAGAGAACACTTTTCTCAGTGCCTCCAACCATTTGGCTCCTTTCTAGTTTGTAACAACCAATTTTTTTTAATAATCCAATCAATTTCTGATGAATAAAATAGAGTCCCATCCTACATTTTCTTCTCATTCAGAAACATGCCATATTACAGAAGTAAAATAGATTTTAATGTTACTTTGAGGCCTGGTCAACTTTTAGTAGAAAATGCCACAGACACACATTTAGTTACTTCAAAAGGCCCAATATGTACACTTACATTGCCAAAAGTTTTGGGACATCTGCCTTCACATGCACATGAACTTTAATGACATGCCATTCTTAATCCATAGGGCTTAATATGCAGTTGGCCCACCCTTTGCAGCTCTAACAGCTTCAACTCTTCTGGAAGCACATTTGTGAGGTCAGGGACTGATGTTGGATGAGAAGGCCTGGCACGCAGTCTCCGCTCTAATCCATCCCAAAGGTGTCCTGTCGGGTTGAGGACAGGACTCTGTAGGCCAGTCAGGTTCCTCCACACCAAACTTGCTCATCCATTTCTTTATTGATCTTGCTTTGTGCACTGGTGCGCAGTCATGTTGGGACAGTAAGGGGCCATCCCCAAACTGTTCCCACAAAGTTGAGAGCATGAAATTGTCCAAAGTGTCTTGGTATGCTGAAGCATTAAGAGTTCCTTTCACTGGAACTAAGGGGCCAAACCCAACCCCTGAAAAACAACCCCACACCATAATCCCCCCTCCACAAAACTTTACATTTGGCACAATACAGTCAGGCAAGTACCGTTCTCCTGGCAACCGCCAAACCCAGACTCGTCCATCGGATTGCCAGACAGAGAAGCGTGATTGGTCACTCCAGAGAACACGTCTCCACTGCTCTAGAGTCCAGTGGTGGTGTGCTTTACACCACTGCATCCGACGCTTTGCATTCCACTTGGTGATGTAAGGCTTGCAGCTGCTCGGCCATGGAAATCCATTCCATGAAGCTCTCTACGCACTGTTCTTGAGCT
This sequence comes from Paracanthobrama guichenoti, assembly GCA_018749465.1. Lineage (NCBI taxonomy): Eukaryota > Metazoa > Chordata > Actinopteri > Cypriniformes > Gobionidae > Paracanthobrama > Paracanthobrama guichenoti. Next base: position 34,656,802 of record CM031944.1, on the reverse strand, counting down.
AATCTGAAGGCCACACGAAGTTTGGAGGTCTATAGCTATTGACTGCAGAAAGTTGGTGACTTCTGCACACTGTGCACCTCAGCATGCGCTGACCCCGTTCTGTGATTTTATGTGGCTTACCACTTCATGGCTGAGTTGCTGTTGTTCCCAATTGCTTCCACTTTGTTATAATACCACTAACAGTTGACCATGGAATATTTAGTAGTAAGGAAATTTCACAAATGGACTTATTCCACAGGTAACAACCTATCACGATACCACACTTGAATTCACTGAGCTCCTGAGAGCGACCCATTCTTTCACAAATGTTTGTAGAAGCTTCTGCATCCCTAGGTGCTTGATTTTATACACCTGTGGCCATGAAAGTGATTGAACACCTGAATTCAACGATTTGGAGGGGTGTCCTAATACTTTTGGCAATGTAGTGTATGTACAATTGTTTATGTTCAGTGATACTGAATTCATGGAATGAGATTAATTAATGTCATCACAATTTTTTGACGAAGTTAAACTAATTATATACCATTATATCGGTTTCATTCTGTTGTGTGTGACACACAGACACACTGTTGCACGATAATATTCACTGTGTTTAATTCATACTTGTTGAGTTTATATTAATGCATGACATATTTTAGTGACTCTAGACTTTAATAAATTACTTTAATTAGCCTCATCTGGATTTTAATTGCCATTATATCTATTCTAAATTTACTAAATGTTCTAAATGTTCATGCTGTGGATTGTGTTGACCCAGACATGTATGATTCAAAGAAGATTCTCTAAATATGTGCATATGTAATAGCAATTACATTAATAATTGTATGCGCAGTGTCTGCAACATACAAAAATAATGCATGCATAAAGATTATGCAAAAATACCTCTGTGTGAAAACTCACACTTTTCACACTCACAATTTCAACTAATTATCATGTTTTGTGGCTTTAATTAATATTTGCCTGAAATAAAATGATAGTGTTCATTTATGATGCATCACTGCGTTACTTGCTTGAGGCCAATGGAGGAGGGTTGTCTAATCTGTGTGAGACTTTCATTGCTTACCGTGGGAAATTACCTCAGGCTCTTCTTTAGCAAGGTCTGTCAAACATTACGCACCTGAAGGAGGTACTGAGTTACTGAATACACAAAACAAAACAATGCTTTAGAAAAATGTATTCTGCTTTGCACTGGCATTTATCATTTCAACATGACTATCAACATGTCCTGGAAACACACTAGTCTTAGTAAGAGATATCGCCAGACTGATAACTGCTAATGCTGGAATAATCACATAAGCAAAAACGACTTATGTAAATCAGAAACTCTACTTGAGCAATAGTCAATGAAGTGGCACTCATCTTGACTCAAAAGGGTCATGAGGGTCTATTTACGTAATTATTATTTGTGTATTCAGAAATGTTATATGCGCTTCTCGAAATGTACATCCATGAAACATGGCACGGGGGCAAACTCTCAATGAAAATGACTGATAACTAGACAGAAATACATTTGACCTTGCTCAAGGTTTACTCACAATAGGCCTTTTAACTGGCTAATCAAAGGGGTGAGAGACATCTCCTGATAATTAGGCAGTCTCTGATTAACTCCCATTGGGATGCCAACATTCACCCCGAGTGCTCTTTCTGTCCTCGGTCCATGGTTCCTCGACTCCAATCAGCTACTTCCGCAAAACACCGACTGGTTTCCTCTGACCTCTGCCAGTTCACAGCAGGCTGCTCCTTTGGACAGTGTTGAAAAGACCAGCTGAAAACTGTCATCTTGGCACTGCTCTGTGCTGTTAACCAGTTAGGGTCTTGCTTTGGCTTATCACCTTAAAACAATATTGTACTTAAAGTACTTCACTGGACACAATATTTTTGATATTTTTGAGAAAATCTTGGAGTAGATCAAGTCCATCAACATCCCCAATAGTCAGTGTGATCTGACATTGTCGAGTGTGTCCCTCACTTTACAAAGGCTCTAGAGAGCACACACACACTACATGATGTAGTCTAGTAGGTTAGACTAGTGCACGCTTTGGCTGCGTAATTTACTTACAAAGCATTTATAATGCCCCTAATATTTAAGATAAGAGGTAAAAATACCTCTGTATGTCTTTTATATCTACATCATTTAATAGTTAATATCACACGAAGAGTGCCGCTTTTCTCCAAATAACAGCATGATTACAAATGTGATATTGATTTTATACAACAGTTCAATAAACAAGAAGTTCATATGCATGAAGTGACTTACATTTTAGACACAATATTGCCTGTTTTTGCTCTATTTTGAAAATAGTTCCAAACAAAGCCACAGGACGGACTGTTTTGCATCTCTCAGCAACACACATCAGTGTTTTATTACTGAATGAACGAATCAGTTGAACAGAGCCGATCCTCGATACTCAAACTACGCAAGTTGCGTAGGGCCCCAGAACCACCAGGGGGCCCCCTTGTAATATCTAAAAATGTTTGTGTGCTGATGCATGTCCCTGTGTGTGTAATAAGCAGAGTGTATGCGTGTTGTGTACCCGCCTATAGGCGCATATTACTAACGCACCCTTTAAATAACACAAAAAATACTGCTTGTTGGTCAATGACGCAGTCATTTTCAGTTACTCAAAATAGCGACGTGCCAACAATGCGCCTGAACACACCTCGTTTTCAGACCAGCACGCCCATGGGCGAACAGATGGGAGCGAGTACATTTGCTATTTAAACAATGTGGCGCTGGAGATGAACATGATTACTGCGTTGGGCTGAAACTAGCAAAAAAACACTTGCCCTGCTGTCGCATTGTGTTGGGTGAATGATAGGGCCCAAAGAGTTAAATTAAGTATTGCTAGGTCGCAAATATTATAAAACTTGCTCTCAACAATGACAACAGAAGTTGATGTTACTGAACTGATGATGAAGGCACCACTTATATTTAAAGTTATCCTAATTTCATAACAAACATATCATATATTAGGTATTAAATAAAATAATTAAATATTATTGTTTTATATCATACAATTTGTTGAAAATGTTATGATCATGCCAGAGTTGAGTGTTATGTATGTATGTTAAGGAGGAGTGTTTCACAGACCGTATTTAAAGATTATCCAAACAGTTTAACAAAGAAAAAAAACATTCTCTTTTAACTTGTAATTACACACTTTAAAATCACTCAATTGCAGTAGAAATTGCTTAAAATGTTAACTTTGATGAGCTATAATGTAATTTATAATTTTCTCATGATTTGCACACAGAGTCCTTTAGACTTCACAGCAAACAGGTTAACAACTACCAAGGTGTCCTCCTAACTGCCTACAGAAAAGGTGTGGCAAAGAGTCGCTCTTCAGAACACGTCTTATCACATTTTACACTAAAAAGCTTTTCACAATCACGGTGTTAGAGACCAGACTTATTCGGTTCTGACACGCATGAGTAGGCAGTGGTCTGACAGCGGCCATAGAGCTACCAAAGGGCAGTGGCGGTCCCTCGATATCAGCCTGTATGGGCTTGACGCTCGCTTGACATTCTCCCACTGCATAATGATACCAGCCAGTGTTTCCCACTGTTTGCTGTGTGGCAGTTACAGCCTTCATGTCATTTGGCACTGGCTACTGGTTAGAGCGCCAGAGGTGCAACTAAACGGATGTGACAGCAAAGCCCTGGTGTAATTTCACAGTGCATTTTAGATATGTTTGTAGCTAGTGTCCTTCAATTGACATTAACATCTTACAGTAACTCATAGAAATGAGCTTTATTAGAGAATACATTTTGGGCAATGTGGAAAGGTTTATATTATGGCTAATTACATTAACACTAATTTTCTCATGAGTAGCACTGCAAAACATACATGCATTAGTTGTCAGGGCATGAATGTTGAGCGTTGCAAGAACTAGTAACATCTTATGTGATTATGAAGATGTTGATTTATATTAACCACACTTGTAAGCTGTTATGGTATTAAACCATGGCTGCAGGTACGTAAACAATAGAAAGTTGATTGTATAAAAGTGTTTACCATAAAGGGGTCCTATAATGCCCCTTTTTACAAGATGTAAAATAAGTCTCTGATGTCCCCAGAGTGTGTATATGAAGTTTAAGCTCAAAATACCCCACAGATAATTTTTATAGCATGTGAAAACTTTCACTTTTTGAGGGTGAGCAAAAACGTGCCATCCCTTTAAATGCAAATGAGCTGCTGCTCCCGTCCCCTTTCAGGAAGAGGGCGGAGCTTCAGGAGCTGTGTTACCTCACGCAGACACACACTGAAAATGTCCAAAACTGTTCAGCCTTTTGTGTTCAAACCGGAGTCGGACAATGATGGAGAGAGTCAAGAAGAAGTGACAACATGTAGAATGAGACAGGACATTTCTGAATGGTTAGTTGATGAATTTATGTAGCTGATGTGGAGTTACTATCTTCAAGTCATTGATTAGCATGGTCTGTCATGATAATCTATAAATCGCTGGTGTGTGAACTGTTGTAAGATGCAAAGAGCCAGAGAGTATAGTTTAGTTTAATTATGGTTATAACTTATATTGTCATCTTGCTTTTATGACATGCTACTGCATTTGTGTTCATACTGTATTGCAATAAATGTGAAAAGATAGATGCGACAGCTTCAGCTTGCCAAATGTGCTCGACTACAACAACTCTTGTAGTTTATGCTCAAATAACAACATTATATACCAACTAAAGTTAAAAAAGTCAAATAATAATCAAACACCCCATTTAATATTCATTTATATTCATTAACTGGTGTACATATCCAAATAAATATTTTCTTTGCAGAATTGATTAATTATACATATCAGTGCCAGCAGGATTTGTGATTTTCTTTGCCATCAAAATGACTAATTTTGTGGTGATAATTTCCAGAAATGTGTGTGAAATTTCAGTGTTCGAATTGAAGGGGGGCTGGGGGCTCCCGGACCTCACATAAGCATTAAGGGACCCCCCATAAGGCCAATAAAAATGACCATGGGGGGTCCCCTGGTTATACATTAAAAGAATCCTAGAAACATAATATATAATGTAATATATAACAATACAACTTTTTTTTAACAAATTGTTCCGCTGCACGGATATATATTGCACAATGCCAAATAACCAACCTTCATCTGAGCTGTCAGTGTCTATCACCGCTCATTAATATCAAAATGTTTGAGATGATCAAATCAAAGTAGGCGGGCTTTATGTTCACAGAAGCTGCTGAAAGCTGATCATGAATTCCAGAGCAGTGCTTCGGTCATAAAGTGCATGATAAACTCTCAACATTTAATATTTATCAGCTGTTTTACAATAGAAACCAACAGAAATATTTAAGGATGCAAACTAGTAGCTAAACATTTGTTTAATTTCACTATTTTTAGTTGAAAATATAGGTATATTATGCATTGTGGATCATTCATTGCAACATTTAACCTGATTCTCATGTTTAAGTATCTGTTATCAGGATGTGCTTGACAAATAGTGTATGCTATACTGACATGGTTTTAAAGCTATTGTTATCCAATTTTTTGGCCCTCAAACATCTTAAAATGCGCATATTTACACCAGGGGAATCAAAATTTCTCAGTCGCAAATGTGAGCGAAATGGTCGCACTGTTGAGCACTGTGTATGCTCTATCTTGTCAGCATTTTGTTGTTCTATGCAGTTTGCTTTTTGCATAGTGAAAATGAAACCTGAAACTGTGGTTTCCCTCTTTTACTGTCAGAAAAGTTTAGTGTTTTGTTCTTCTCTTATATTTAGAATGTTTATACTCAAATTTTGATGGTTTAATTGAACTTGTAGGGTCATTAGAAACAAACATCCCCTCTGGACGTAACTTTTGCCACTACTGTAGATTGAGATTTTGGCTGAAGCTACAGACCTTCTGGTGTTCATCCTTTCCTGTGTGTGTGTGTGTGTGTGTGTGTGTGTTTCTCCCAGACATGTCATCCTTAATTTATGCTATTTGTGGCAGGACGTCTCTTTGAAGGGCTTTCAGACTTATTCTTAATCATATTTACTTCCCTCAAATCCTTTAATTTGTCTATTTGCTCCCCTGCCTCGGGCCTTTGAAAGCGTAACAAGTCTATTACAACGCACCTGTGATATTTCAGAGTAAACGCTCACCTGCGAGAAGCGAGAAGCCATGCTAGACAGCAGGCGCTTGTGCGTTTACAGCCATGAGATAAGCTGCCGTTGTTGACATTGAACCTTTACTTTCATCGCATCTTAACGTATTGTTAGCATCTTAGTTAAGAGCATAACATCTGCAGCATCCAAAAATAGACAGCACTTAAGAGAATTAAAACAATCTCTTCTAATCCGTAATCTAGATGTGGTTGTTCAGTCTTTGCTGTAATGAGCCCTCGTACAGGTTAACAGATGTGTGCTGACCATTCGTTACGTACAGTCATCCACTCCCTGACTGGGTAGTTACAAATGAGTGATGTGTTAAATGTCCATTAAGCTATTGCAAAACCCAGTGTCCACTCTGCACTTTACGTAACCCGTTTTTTAAGCTGTAGATGAAAATTAGAATGCTGTGTTGGCAGTGTTCAAGTATACTGTATATTAAAAGATCTTATATAATAAATAAAAAACATTCAGTTTTTTTTTTCAATGAGAGGGGAAAAAGCTGAGGGAGAGGCTGTTTCTGAGTGCACACTAAACTAAAGTAACTCACAATGTTTCCATACCGAATTCAGCTGCCGCTCTTCAGTCGTATCTGGCCAAGGCAAGACTGTAATTAGGGAACTAAATGCTGCACTAAGTCAGAATGCGGTTTAGCGAGCATTTCCAAGGGACAACCAGTCTTGTGGTCTGTGGTTTTTATCATCAAATGCAAATTGCACAGTTGAGGAGGAGTGGCACTGACTCACAGGCTTCATACGGTCCAGGAAGCCGTTCGGCTCGGACATTCATGTGGTGCAATATGTCAGAAGCAACATATTCATGTCTTTTCCAGATTGTGGACGTGCCATTAAAAACACGATGGCAAGGCTATAATTTACAAGATCACTGCCCTCTCTCTTTCTCCTCCTTTTGCTGTGTTTTTTTTTTTTTTTTTTTGTAAAGCGCACCAAAAAGTTAGGCTTCTGTGATGCACAGAAGGGCAAATTACCAAGACAAATATATACTAGAGAAAACAAACATATACTAGCATTTACATAATAAGCTTTTATGTTTCCCAAAAGACTCTTAAGTTGAAGTTGATGTATATTGTTTCTGTTTTCACTTGAACACACACAATGAAAAAAAAAAAAAAAAAAAAATCTAAATTAATTGATTTTATTCAAATACAAATGTTATTTAACATTATTGAATCAACCTACATATATTTCCATACACAAACATTTTATATATGAAATTATTTAATATGTATTTAAAATATATAGAATAATATTTGGTTAATATATTGCAATATATTCAATAATACATAAGGAATTATTGCTTTATATATTGAAAAATAGGTTCAGTTATATATTCAGTTATATATTGTAACGTAGGCCTATATAATTTTATATTCAATAATATATAGATATGTACAGTACATGATAAAATATGTCTATGCTGTATGTAGTATATATATATATATATATATATATATATATATATATATATATATATATATATATATATATATATATATATATATATTAGTGCTGTCAAAATCAAAGTTTGAGTTTGCATAATATATGTGTGTACTGTGTATAATTATGTATATTTGAATACATACACATACAAGTATATATTTAAGAAATATTTGCATGTATATACCATATATCTATATATATATATATATATATATATATATATATATATATATATATATAGTGCTGTATGTGCTGTATGTAGTATATATATATATATATATATATATATATATATATATAGTTTGTGTTTACATAATATATGTGTGTGTACTGTATAATTATTATGTATATATAAATACACATACATGCATGGATATATTTAAGAAATATTTGCATGTATATACTGTATATATAATCAATATTTAATCAATTAAATTGATTTCTCAATGTTAAGTGGTCTCTTAAACACACACACACACACACACACACACACACACACACACACACACACACACACACACACACACAATCTCTCTGCGCAATGACTTTGCATAAATTGCACATTTAGCACTGTGTGTCTGACATACTGTACCAGTATTAAAATAGGCCTTTATTAGTTTATGTCCTTTTTGCAGCTTGGCATTATAAATCACTGTCCACTTTTGGGGTATGGAAAACATTCTGCCTAACACTTCCTTTTGTGTTTCATGGAAGAAGGGGGATAATACTGTAACAAAACGAGAGCATGTTTTCTCAGTACTTCTTTGCTGGTGTCCACATTCTGTTAATCTTTGACCTGTTTATCTGTAATAAAAATTATTTGTTGGCGTATTCTCAAGTTCAATCCATAGCTAATCCTTATGTGAATTAATAGAGACAGTAATACACAGAAATAGAACAACTGATCACTTAATAAGATAAGTGATGTCATTGTCATGAGTTCCATTATTAGTGCTGTTACTTATAGAATAGAATTGAATTTAATATTTTTATTGTCCACTTAGGTGGACATTTTTCTGATTCAGGACTTTTGCTTTTGATTTGGGACTTTTGTTAGGATTTTATCTGTCAGATTCATACTGTAGTCACTTGTAAACATGTGGTAATGTGGTGTAGATAGACTATATTTATGTTACTGAAGGGTGTGTTTTCAGTGATGATGTGTTGTTGCAGTTGTCTTAAACGCATGCTGTTGTTAGTTATGATCATATTCAAAGCTCTGCTTTCTTCCTCCGGTGAAGAGTCGTCTAGCAATTCTGCAAAAACATGTCATGAATGGTTAGGGTACATGATTTATTTCAGTAAATGCAATGAAATGTTACTGTAGTGCTGTAAATGCAGTAGAATCACTGCAAAAAAAATAAGTTTTGACAACATATGATTTTACATTTCTTTTAACTCATCAAAATAAGTTAACCAATTTTCAACTTTTTCCATGTTATACAAGATATTTTTAAGTCAGTTCAATGTAATTTAAGTTTAAATGACTTAAACATCAAAGCTGATTGTACTTAAAAATTTAGTGATGGTATAGAGTAGGGCTTTTTCTAGTAAACTAGTAGTCGTTACTTAAGCTTTTATAGTTGACTAGTCGCACGTTATGGTATTAATTTACTAAAATATGTAGTGGGGTGGGCATTAAAAAATGAGAAAGAGTATTATATGCAGGGCCCGACATTTACGCTTGTCCGGGACAAGTGGATTTTTTGAAGGGTTAAGTGAAAGAGAATTTTACTTGCCCGACCAGACAAAAACAAAAACCCCCCAAAAAATCTAGGGAATCACCAAAATGCCTCTCACACAAAGACACTCCGTAACATACATTCAAAATGTTTCGTTTTTATATTTATAACAACATATTATACAGTTAAACAACATCACACGACCAAGAGTGCTGTTTTCCTGAATACCATCACGATTGAAAATGTGACACTGATTTCATAAGATAGTTCCATAAACAATTAATTAACATTAAGTCACTTACATTTTAGATGCAATATTGACTGTTTTTGTTCTATTTCAGCAGCGAAAATAGTTCCAAAAAAAGATCACAGCAGAACCATAATGCATCTCACGGTAACGGTGTGTTACTGAATGATTCAACGTTTTGAATGAATGGTGAATCAAAGATTCAATGACCAATCAGCCGTTTCAACGAATCGACTCAATGACTCACTCATTAAGACGGTCACCTGCCGCCACATACTGGCAGTTTAGTTTCATGTTTAAACATTCTTTCCAACTTTTCTTGTTTGTATATTCAGAAAATATTTTGAACAATCTCATAACATTTTTCAGTGTAAATTATTTGATTTGAATGGTATCAGCGCTATAGTGTCTTATTCTAATTGAATTTATTGATCAAATTTAAGAATATAAAATTAAAGCTTATTTAATAAGATTAGGGAAAAATGCCCTTTATAAAAGGTAAAAATATCACAAATATGCTGATTTAAAATATGTCAAAGCTGATTGGACACTGGTGAGAATATTGCTTCAGAATAAATCATATTTACAACACACACACAAAAAAAAAAAAAAAAAAAATCCGGACAAGTAAATTTTTTACTCAGATATGTGAATGACAGGTTTACTTGTCCAAAGGACAAGCACGTTAAGAGGCTTAATGTCGAGCCCTGTATATGTAACATTGCTAACATTGTTCTTCATTACAGAGAAATAGTAAACCATAATAATGAGCTTTTAACATATTAATTAAGCGTTCAAGCGCACGCATAAAGCTCGCTGCAGTGCACCGGCAAAACGAATGATTATGAATGCGTCTGGAAAAAAAAACAGCAGGCAGACTGTCTGAACATTTTTACAATTTATTAATAAAGTAGTGTCAAGACTCAGTCAAGATTCAGACTCGTCCTCTCAGTATAGCAGATGTGCCTATAGAGAGAAATGCTTGTTAATTTAAACGTGGTATTTCTGTAATTCAGCTTCCACACTCTGGGATTGTTCTCCTTTGTCCTCTTCCTCATCCTCCCTCCTCTTATTCTCCAAAATTGGCCTCCACTGTTGTCCAAACTAAGAAAGCCAACTCAATGCCTTTTTATAGTGCTCAAGCTGATTCCTAAGTGAACTACTGCGGGTAATCTTTAAATGAGTTCAGTGGTAGTGGTTTCCGAATGAAACACAAGAGCTGTGCATTTTGAGAGATGTGAGCTGTGTTTATAGATTGCAGAAAGTTGAGTGTCAAGCAGATAATGGGCTTTTGGAAGACTTGGCCTCAAGAGTGGTTTCACTGAGTGTGCCTCAACTAACCATTTTCAATGTGTAAGCGATATTAAAAAAACTGTAATTATCAATTACAGAACAAAAAAACAATATACCCCATGACTGTCGGCCTTTCTTTCCATTGTTCTGGGAAAGTTTGAAACTAAAATTGCAGATGACCGCAGTAAAGTCAACTCAGCACCAAATATCTGGTTGATTACTGCCAAAAACTGAAGGCCGCAAATATTGTGTACATGGTTTGCTTCTCAGAAATGATGAAACAAACTAAGCGTTTTGGAGCATAACTGTGTTTGCCCATAGTGATGATGCAAACGCTTGACCACTGCTGGTTTTGGTGTGGCTAACTTCACCAGTGCTGCCGTGTTCACTCACTGAGACTGAGCTAGCCAGAAACGCTCTCAGCCAACCTCACAGCAACGCTTACTGACACTGGGAAATGTGCTGCATCCCTTTCCAGCAGTAGAGCATTATAATTCCTACTTCCTGGAATTACACATTTTCATGTCAAATTTGGCGCTTGAACTAGCTTAACATACACAACATCACTTATCTCACAAAAATGCACCCAAGTACTAATAGTTTCCAGTAAATAACATAATTACTACATGATATGTGCAGCTTGTTGAGGAGAGGTAAGTGATTGCTCTTACAATCCCAGAATACCACACTCTTACACTGAAGGATGGATACTATCATAGATTCAGATTTCCTTCAAATATGTAAACATCTACAGGGCTCCAGACTGTGACCAAATGGTGGCATTTTGTGACCTTTTTTCCTGCTGGTGCTAAATTTTGTTAGAGGTCGCACTGGTGCCCTACTGATGAGAGCTGGCATTTCTGTTACATATGAGAAACATCAAACAGCATACAAACCGCACTCATAGACGTGCCTTTACTTTCTTCCGTTGACGTAAGTGAAGCCGCCAGTATTCAAATATGGCGCTGACACCTTGGGTCTCGGGTCTGCGCAGTAGTGAACGCGAAGTTGAGCCGCGATATCAAGGTCCCACCCACACTCCCGCCTAATCAACAACTTTTTGTGAAATAAACAGTTATGGAAATGTAGAGATTAAAGTTAGAGCTCCAATCTCCTCCCGAAGGTCATGAAAAATGTCCGTTAGCAGAGCTGCCAACTTTTCAAAAAATCTTGGAGTGAGATTTGATGGGGCCAACCAAATGTTTGTCGCTGTACAAAGCAAATAATTATTATTATTTTATTTTTTTTGCTCATTCAACATCATTACCGTACAAAAAAAGAAAAAAATTTTGTTAGATAAGTATAGGTTGATAATTATACATCTATATTACGCTTTGTATATACGGTATATCCTATAGACACACACACAATTTTAAAGCACTATGTAGAGGCATGATTTTATCTAAATATAACTACTTTAACTTACAAGCTACTTGTAAGTTAAAGTAGTTTGGTTACATTCAAGCTACCCTTTTGAAAAAATAGCTACACTACAAGTTACTATCAAAACGTAGCTAGCTTTTTTACAATGACATTGTTACAAATAACTGAATAATTGTTAATGAAGAATGTTATAATATTTGGGGTTTCAAGTAACATAATGAAATGCAATTATGATTTCAAAGAGTATAGGTGTATTCAGGGTTACTGGGACACTTTTTTCCCCAGCCATTTCAATGGCAAAAACTGTCAAAATCCTTTTTTTTTTTATCTATCCCATACACACAATACTCAAAATCTCAAACTGGCTCTCAAAGTGCAAAATGGCTACAAATTTAACGTCAGTGCAAGAACAAAATGTATGCAACTTAAACGAAATACTGAGGAGTCAGGATTAGTCTAAAAAAAGTGTTCAAAATCATTTCTGACCCACTTGCATCTTTGCACTTTTCATAATAGCCTAGATGAAATTTAAAAATAGCACTATAATATTTAAACATAAATATGAGACAAACTAGCTACTTTGCTTAATCGCTACAAGTACAGAGAAATTTCATGTCAGAACGGGATTTGAGCAACGTTGTTTTACCGGTGAGCGTGCGGTTCATGAGTGGAGCATTCACTTGGGCCATGAGCGATTAAGTGAAGCGCGCCTGCGTATTGAGCTGAGCGTCACACCGCACCACTTCGCCCATTACAGGCTCGTTCTCGTCAGAACCCAAAACGGAATGTAGCTTTTGGTCGCGCTACATTGTATTTATTTGCACATTTTTCTTGAACCCCCTCACCGAAAGCATAACTAGTCGATCATGAGTGGCTCAACAGGTAGATCTGAATCTGAGATAAACTCATCTTTCAGGCATTTGCCTGACCAGGTGGACACTTCAGCGTGAGAAATCGGGGGTGTGGCGTGTGAGCGTGTGAAACCAATCAAATGCATGTGTCTCACAGCCAATGCGTAAGAGTTGGCAGCTCTGCGTTAGTTCCTCAGTGATGACATCGCTCAGAGAAGCTGTCAATCTCAGCTGTCAATCATGACGTCACACCCCCATTTTTATAGCATCAAATAACTAACTAAAACGAAACTTATTTAAAGAACGAACTCTTGAACAGCCTGATAAAAACTGCCTAAAATTACAGAATCCATCTTTGGAAAAAAATTATTTGGAGTGTTATTTGATTGTTTAGTTTGTCTAGGTCCCATTACATTTCATGGAGAGGGTGGGCTTTATGACCTATACTGCATCCAGTCACTTGGGGGCGATCCAGACGTGTCAGCTTCGGTTTTCAGGACTTGTGTAACAGGCTTGAACCCCGCTACACTTTAGAGCTGCGCTGCACAGCACAGACGTTTCTCAGCTCATAGACAGCGAAGCACATGCTCATACACGGGCCGATCACGTTCACGCGGAACGTTACTTCACAGCGCTGGGAGATCCAGTGAGAAAGCGTTTGAATTCGCTGTAGTATTAATAACACCGTGTTTGCTGCAGAATTCTCTGTTATAAACCACAGATATCAGATCAAACAGTGCTGACGTGGAATACAAGGGGTAACATTTTGCCATTTCAGTCCACAAATCACCAACATTCACCAAGGATTTAATGTAGAAACACTGCATGGTATTGTGGAAGAAATAGTTGAAGTGTTTTTTGTTTTTTTGTTTTTACATTATTCATCTCAGGGTTTGTACCTTTTGAGAGTGAAATTCAAGCACTTTTCAAGGGCTTTCAAGTGCTTCACACTTTTTCCACCATGATTATTTGTATAATTATATATATTTGTATATATATATATATATATATATATATGTGTATATATATATATATATATATATATACACTCACCTAAAGGATTATTAGGAACACCTGTTCAATTTCTCATTAATGCAATTATCTAATCAACCAATCACATGGCAGTTGCTTCAATGCATTTAGGGGTGTGGTCCTGGTCAAGACAATCTCCTGAACTCCAAACTGAATGTCAGAATGGGAAAGAAAGGTGATTTAAGCAATTTTGAGTGTGGCATGGTTGTTGGTGCCAGACAGGCCGGTCTGAGTATTTCACAATCTGCTCAGTTACTGGGATTTTCACGCACAACCATTTCTAGGGTTTACAAAGAATGGTGTGAAAAGGGAAAAACATCCAGTATGCGGCAGTCCTGTGGGCGAAAATGCCTTGTTGATGCTAGAGGTCAGAGGAGAATGGGCCGACTGATTCAAGCTGATAGAAGAGCAACTTTGACTGAAATAACCACTCGTTACAACCGAGGTATGCAGCAAAGCATTTGTGAAGCCACAACACGCACAACCTTGAGGCGGATGGGCTACAACAGCAGAAGACCCCACCGGGTACCACTCATCTCCACTACAAATAGGAAAAAGAGGCTACAATTTGCACGAGCTCACCAAAATTGGACAAGCTGAAGAAAATGTTGCCTGGTCTGATGAGTCTCGATTTCTGTTGAGACATTCAGATGGTAGAGTCAGAATTTGGCGTAAACAGAATGAGAACATGGATCCATCATGCCTTGTTACCACTGTGCAGGCTGGTGGTGGTGGTGTAATGGTGTGGGGGATGTTTTCTTGGCACACTTTAGGCCCCTTAGTTACAATTGGGCATCGTTTAAATGCCACGGCCTACCTGAGCATTGTTTCTGACCATGTCCATCCCTTTATGACCACCATGTACCCATTCTCTGATGGCTACTTTCAGCAGGATAATGCACCATGTCACAAAGCTCGAATCATTTCAAATTGGTTTCTTGAACATGACAATGAGTTCACTGTACTAAAATGGCCCCCACAGTCACCAGATCTCAACCCAGTAGAGCATCTTTGGGATGTGGTGGAACGGGAGCTTCGTGCCCTGGATGTGCATCCCACAAATCTCCATCAACTGCAAGATGCTATCCTATCAATATGGGCCAACATTTCTAAAGAATGCTTTCAGCACCTTGTTGAATCAATGCCACGTAGAATTAAGGCAGTTCTGAAGGCGAAAGGGGGTCAAACACAGTATTAGTATGGTGTTCCTAATAATCCTTTAGGTGAGTGTGTGTGTATATATATATATATATATATATATATATATATATATATATATATATATATATATATATATATATATATATATATATACACACACAACTAAAAGTTTAAAGGGGTAAACCACTTTGTAGCAAACAAACACTTTTATCTAAAAATACATGAAATGACCACTATAACCAGTAGTTGGCGGCAGAGGAGCACTTATTTGACTTATTGGCCATTTCCACTCCTTAATACAAAGAAAAAGTAGTCACAAAGTCTCATGAAAAACAAAAATTTGAATTTCTTCAAATTGTGACTGAATTACACAGAAAACAAGTAAAGAGCGCTTTTCTTATAATCACTGAAACTGTCAGTCAGTTTCGTGTGATACTATAGAAGAACAATGGTGCATTTAATAAGAGTAGAATATTTAAATTTTACACATTTTTGTTTTTGCACATTACTGTTGTTAATAAAAGATAATCTTATCTGCATATCAATTCAAGCTCAGTACTTCACTGTTAAATTTTCATTAAACAAACATGTAATATTATTAGTAACTAGTTATTAACAAAACAATGCAAAACAATTGTAATTTTATGATTAAATTAATTTTATGATAAATTTTCCTCCAGTGCCACCAAATCAGATGCTGGCGCCTCCATCTGTAGAACTTAGTGGCTGGTGCCACTACTCTCAAATGTTAGTCTGGAGCCCTGATCTATATGTTACTAACTGAGCATGGCATCCCCTTGAAACTTTCAGAATCGCTCAGTTTTTTTTGTTTCCTCGCCGCAGTTACCACAGTTTTGTTGTAGTAACAATCACTGCAGCACTTATATTATTTTGTTGGAAACTGTGGTTGCCATGGTACATTTGTTGTGAGGGTAATCTAATATAAATCAGTATGTGGGTAGTTGACACATAACGTGTCAGTGTGTTCACTGTCATGTGTATCTCTTATATGTCATGTGACTCTTGGTTTGTATTTTTTTTCTCTCTCTCTTCTCATTTCTTCCTGTGTTTAATCTGTTGCCTTGGTTAGTCATTGGTCTGAAATCGCCCCTATACCCTCATTCACCATTCCCTACATTACTCCACTAATATAGTCCACTTGAAGGAGTGAATGAAAACGAGTGAGTGAATTCTGACACTGAGTCTGCCGCTCTTTTGCATAGTTTGTGCTGTTTAATAATCATTTAAAACTTAGCAAACTGGCAGCTCCAGTGGTAATGAAAATATTTATCTTGAACTCTGTCATGTATAAACCTTGTTTAAACAATTTAATAATCAATTAAAAATTAATTTATACCTGTAGGATACCCACATTGGACCAGCGGTTTGGAAAATGGATGGATGATTCAGCTGCAGCACCATCTTCTGATCAGACACAGGAATTCATTCAGTGCTCACTGTGCATTATGGGTATTCTATAGCCGTTGAGTTGGTTGTGCACTCGTTATTGCGGTGAATTGTGGGATTGAATGAGTGCACTCAATAACATCCACTATGGTTTCAGACACCACTACAAATGGCTTCTCCCTCAAATAGTGCCCTATAAAAGGGTATAGGGAGCAATTTCGAACATAGCCATTGTTTGCCTGTGTCATGCTTAGTTCCTCGTTTACTCTTTGTATTTATACCTCTGTTTTTCAGATGTCCCTTGTATTAATTACTTTCACAAATGATTCAGTGTATAATCACACCTTTTGCAAATGTTTTTTTCTTTATTAAAATGTAATCCATGTAAAAAATTTAATCTAATCTACAAATAAGTAAGTACCATATCCTTCCCTCGGGTCATTTTGACCCGAAACAAATTTTTTTAATTAAATTTTTTTTAAAGTTGAGTGTTCATTGGAGTGGTTCAAGACCTTTGGACTTTTGTTGCTCTTGAACCACAAATGCACACAAACAAAATGAGTGGATTCAAGGAGTTTATGTGGTTGTAGTAAAAAAAGTAACAAATCCTTCCCTCGCTGGTCAATTTGACCCCCTGAGGAATGAATGGAATGCGAGGAATGCTTCAGTGCACATAGAAAAACCTAGCCTGACATCATCATACTCAGACTCTAGTCAGAATATGAGTCTGATACTGCTCAATTGCGCTGTGATTATGGGGTGTTTCAACCGAACCAGGAAAGAAAATGCCTCTGCACTCAATTGGATAGACCTACAACCAATCAGAGCAATGGAGTAAGTGACGAGCGATGCATCGTTGTCAACAGAACTCAACTGCACGCACGCTGAAAGAAGTAGAAGAAGAAGATGAGTGTAAGCGGTCTTTGCCGGTGTTGTAAAAAGAATTTAAGGATACACGGAGTACTTACCAACACGATCATCATTTTTGAGAGAAATAGTAAAGGTGAATGCATATACGAGCAAGTTCTCCGTTTAGTAAACAAATTCAACCCAAGAATTTGGTGACATGAATGATTATGTTACTGTTGATCATCTGTCCATCATCGTATAAAGCTCGCCCTGACAATTTGATTGGTCCGAACAGCACCTGTTCGAGCATAGCTGCTCCACAACGGATCAAGTTCAGACCGAACTTCCAAACTCAAATGTTGTGGGACGGGGCTACATTCGGCTGGCATCCAGGCTAAGAAAAACCTTAAAAAAAAAAAAAAAAAAAAAGTAATTAAAACTGCACCAAAAAAATATTTTATAATGTATACATATGTATCTGAATGCATACTGAAAAGATAAACTCAAGAATTGACTTTAGGACCCAGCGGAACAGTTAATTTGTTCCATATAAAGATGAATGCATGAAATTCTGAGTTACTTTGAATTTAAGTTGAAAGAATGTGCTTAAATGATATTATTTATTAATAAAATTCAGTCATTTAAAGGTAAAAGAAATCTTTAAAAAAATGCTTAAAAATATAAAATGTAATATAACTTTCTGGACAGAAAAAAAAAAAAAAAAGGTATAATTTTAAACCCGCGAGGGAAGGAGTTGTTACACCATGCGAGGGAAAGATGAAGTTTTGTTCTGTAAATTTGTTTTATTATATAAATTTGTTGTGCTTATTTTGTAATAATAGGCAGGACTTAGCCAATTACTATTACAATTCATCAAGTGAATTAACCTACATTATAAAACTGACTGGAGGAACTGTTAGACACGCGTTAATTAGCAGAAATGTACCATCAGAAGTTTTCAAAACCAAGGATCGAAACAAAACAATGTAGCAAAGCCTTGTTTGACGTGTTTGTCAAGCTCAGAACCACTGATTAGAAAACACAAGATGTGTAAATGTTTTGAGGCTTCATGAAGTGCCCATCATCAGTCCCTTGTTGGTTATTAATGTACTATGCCTTGACTACATTTGATACTTTTTTTTTTTTTTTTTTGCTTCTGGCTGCTAAGATTTGGTTTTCTGAAATAAATAAGCTGCATTGAGAGCCATGCCTATTAACTATTCCTCTTTACAATCACATTATTAGTTCCATGATTCGTCTGAGGAAATATTGCTATAAATGATAACTTAATGAGGTATGACCCAAAATATAACAGCGTGCAAATCTGCAGAAACTATGTTTGTTTTAGTAGTAATGGGTCAGCAGCCTATTCATAAAATCATAAAGTGACACAGTGCCAAGCTGGATATCTTCTGCTCTCGAAAGCCTAAATACAGTAAACTCAATATTAGCTGAGGTGTTTCCTTGAAAAGAGACATAAACGCGCGGTGTCATTCAAACACAGGGTTGTGCGTATTTACACACTGTATTTTTCTCGTTTTCTTCCTGGACTGCCTCCAGCACTCTTTGACAAAAAGAAGACTGTTTTGAATGAAATGCTATAAATTTGACTATCTTCGCTTCCCCCTTGACTCTAATGTTTACTCTGGTGGCTGGGAGTCAAGCCAATGGAGAAGGAATAGTTTTCAGAAATAATTGTGAGGCACAGACTAATTACTTGTGATCCGCCTCTGGGGAAAGCTTAATCCTGAGTCATGCTTAGTATCTTGATAGAGTGGAAAAGATGATCGGTTTCCTGCCAGTTATTGTGCGTTGTTGCCAGCCAGCCTCACAATCGGAGGCCTGTTTGGCGTAATTGTGGAACACCTCGCAGCGATGACTAATTTCTGTATCTCTGCAGGACCTGCATTGTGCTCCGCTTCAATTTAATACTCTTTGAGTAACGTAAACCAGCTATGAATGGCACCAGGATGATATACATCCGATTGAATTAGGCTCAGGAATGCCATCGACTGAGAACGACCGACTGCTGGTGACTCTCAGCAGTTTATCGTGTAGTAAATGAGGTCGGACTCGCGTGACCCCGTAACATAAAGCCACGAGCAGAAACTATGTATCTTGACAGAGCATCTTGTTTTCATTAGCTCTGGCCATGAAACTGAATCATATCAAATGCAATCTCTGAAAAGACGTGAATTAAGCAGGAGTAAGAATGTAATCGTTATCTGCATATGACCAGTCACACCCAGATGCAAATGATATTTGTTATGACGCTCTGAAATACAAAATCTAGATCAGAACAAGTTTCATCCCAGGCTCATTGGAAAAACTGTGGCGACATTTTTGCTAAATGATATCACGCTTCTTCATGCACTTGTGTTTTCAAAGTGAAATGTCTGCTGAGTGGCGCTAAAAGCCCAAAGAGATAAATGTGATTCTGGCATTGCTTTAATAGTGTTGCTTGCATAGACCAGTCAGGTAGACAACTACTTCAACAGCTAGTCTGAAGACACTGGGCCCTATCATACACCCTGCGCAATGCGGCTCCAGGTGTGATGCAAGAGTTTTTTGCTAGTTTTAGCCCGACGCAGTTATAATTTTCACATCCAGTGCCACATTGTTTAAATAGCACGTGGTTTAAATATTGTTGGCGTGTTGCTATTTTGAGGAATTTTTTTTGTGTTATTAAAGGTTAGTAATATGTGCCTATAGGCACTGTACACTCTGCTTATTACACACAGGGACGCGAAGCAGCACACACACATTTTTAAATATTAAAAATAAAAGGATTCTACTCTGGAGAAGCGTTCAGTCGCATAAAATGTTAGCATATCACTTATTAATAATTTATGAATGTATAGTCATATTTTGTAAATGATTAGTTCATCATTAACTAATAACTTATAAGTGACTTAAAACTGAACAATATTATAAAGTGTTACCTTTTATGGTATTTATTCGAAATGTATATTCTGTTCTAATTTAATTCTGTACATTTTTGATTGTCTTTTGGTGCTTCGATGTTGCGCTGTATTGTCTGCAGTGTGGCCTTTCTGCAATTATTTTTTATTTTTAACAACTATGTAAATCCTTAGTTGGGGACACCCCTAGTGTGGCAGGAGGACGATGACAACAGATTGCACATTTAGCACATTTATTTATTTATTTATTTATTACAATACATATAAGTAGGGTTGGGTATTGTTTGAACAATTCCAATTCGGTTTATCGATACTGATTCTTATCAATTCCTAATTTTGATTCCAATAAGATTAAAATAAATAAATAAATAAATAAAAAATCACATTTATTATTATAAGTGTTGTGGCAAAACATTTAGCTGTGGCTGAACACCATGAACAGAAATCAACAGGCTAAAGAACACTTATAGAAGGATTTAAAAATACCAGAGCAATAACAACTATCCTTACTATACATTCCCAGCATTATTAAAAGAAGAACAAATAAACAAAGTAGCAATCACACAACTGAACAAAGATACGACTGAAATAAACAATGTTTTAAGAGTTTCAGGTATTCAGGCACAGAAACGTCTCGGTTATGTATGTAACCCTCGTTCCCTGAAGGAGGGAACGGAGACGTACGTCGGAACTGACCGACGAATTGGGATCTGTTTTCAGAGACCAATCTGCTTCGAGTGTTTCTAAATGAGCCAATATCGATTGGCATGCGGTCCCACGCCGCCGGTAAAAGCGGGTATAAATCTGAAGTGGAATACCGCATCCTCGCTTTTCAACTGAGGAGCGAAACAAGTGGCTCGGCCTTCAGCTGAAGCACAGCACCTGGCGACGGGACGTACGTCTCCGTTCCCTCCTTCAGGGAACGAGGGTTACATACGTAACCGAGACGTTCCCTTTCAGTCGGTCACGTTCGACGTACGTCGGAACTGACCGACGAATTGGGATCCCTACCAACACGCCAGGATGCTGGCCCTTCCAGCGCCCTGCTTGAGCTCACTGGACCGCTCCATCATTGGAGAGGATGTCAGGGCTCCAGGCAGGGAAGGACAGTCACTGCTGTTCCTGCAAGACCCACTCAGAGTGACTATTGGATAACGCTGGGAAAGCGTACCCGTTTGGGAACGGAACGCTGCGGGGCCACGTGCCTCAACGGAGGGAGAGGTGGCAAATTACACATAAGGACTAGCCTATCAGGGTAGTACAACATATGGCAGTCTCTGGGGTGGATCCAGCCTGATTCCAGGGGGGAAGAACACCGCCAGAGACGACAGAGCGAGCTCTGTCAAGGGAAAGACACGGGGCTAGCCGAGTAGGGTAGCTGGTACCGTGGAGAATACACATATGGGGTTGCCGTAGGGAACCGCTACATATGGAACCCAGCCTACACACACGTTCCACAAGCATACGGGTGCAGGCCTGGCGTCAGACGGCCGCAACATCTGACACCGAAGGGGTGACGGAGGAGCTCGACAGGGTTCGCCATTTTCTGGGAACACGACTGGAGATAAATAACGACGCATCGGCCCAGGGGCGGGAATGGCGTCGCAAGCCGACACTAGAACGGGCACTTCGCGCTACTGGCCACTGGGGGCAGGTACACGGGAAGATACCGGCTCTACACGGAGGCTATAGAATCTAGCGAACGTGTTAGGTGTCGCCCAGCCCGCAGCTCTACATATATCTGTTAGCGAGGCGCCCTGAGCCAGCGCCCAGGAGGAGGCTACACTCCTAGTTGAGTGCGCTCGCAACCCGAACGGGCAGGGCACGTCTTGGGACTGGTACGCCAAGACAATAGCATCCACTATCCAG
This sequence comes from Paracanthobrama guichenoti, assembly GCA_018749465.1. Classification (NCBI taxonomy): domain Eukaryota; kingdom Metazoa; phylum Chordata; class Actinopteri; order Cypriniformes; family Gobionidae; genus Paracanthobrama; species Paracanthobrama guichenoti. Next base: position 34,634,526 of record CM031944.1, on the reverse strand, counting down.
TGGGCTAACCTCTGCTTGGAGACAGCCTTTCCCTTCTGCTGGCCTCCGTAACAGATGAAGAGCTGTTCTGAGGTCCTAAGGCTTCGAGTTCGGTCCACGTAGGCGCGGAGAGCGCGGACAGGACAGAGCAAAGCCAGGGCTGGGTCTGCCTCCTCCGAAGGCAGCGCTTGCAGGTTCACCACCTGGTCCCAGAAAGGAGTGGTGGGAACCTTGGGCACGTATCCGGGCCGGGGTCTCAGGACAACGTGAGAGTTACCTGGCCCGAATTCTAGGCACGATTCATTGACCGAAAGTGCGTGCAGGTCCCCTACCCTCTTGATGGAGGCCAATGCAACCAAGAGTACTGTCTTCATGGACAGGACATTCAGCTCAATGGACTGCAGAGGCTTGAAGAGAGGGCTCTGGAGTGCTCTCAGCACCAGAGCTAAGTCCCAAGAGGGTACCGGGTTTGGACGAGGAGGATTCAGCCTCCTCGCACCCCTGAGGAACCTGGACGATAGGTCGTGCTTCCCTAAGGACTTACCATCAACTGCATCATGATATGCCGCTATTGCCGCGACATACACTTTAAGGGTGGAGGGAGACAGCCTTCGCTCCAACCCATCTTGCAGGAAGGAAAGCACGGCGCTAACCGAACACCTTCGGGGGTCTTCGCGGCGAGAAGAACACCACTCAACAAACAGGTTCCACTTCAATGCATGGGCGGAAGTGATGGTGTCCACCACTGCCTGTGGTAGACCACCTAGAACCTCTGCGTCCCGTCCAGGGACCAGACATGGAGTTTCCAGAGGTCTGGACGCAGGTGCCATAGTGCACCCCGTCCCTGAGAAAGTAGGTCCTTCCTCAGAGGAATGGGCCAGGGAGGTGCTGTCGCGAGGAGAGTTAGTTCGGAGAACCAGGTCCGGTTGGGCCAGTAGGGCGCAACTAGCAAGACCTGCTCCTCGTCCTCCCTGACTTTGCACAGTGTCTGTGCGAGAAGGCTCACTGGGGGGAACGCATACTTGCGTAGGCCCGGGGCCAGCTGTGTGCCAGTGCATCCGTGCCGAGGGTGCCCCCGGTCAGGGAGTAATACAGCTGGCAATGGGTCGACTCTGGAGAGGCAAACAGGTCTACCTGTGCGGCTCCGAAGAGGCCCCATATCAGCGGTCTCATATGTAGCAATCCGAGCGGCGTTACCACGGCTGCAGATGCCATATGCCCCAGGAGCCTCTGAAAGAACTTCAGTGGGACCGCTGTCCTGCCTTTGAACGTATTCAAGCAGTTCAGCACCGATCGAACTCGCTCCTCTGTGAGGCGCGCAGTTCGATTGACCGAATCCAGGTCCATACCGAGATAAGAGATCCTCTGTGTGGGACAGAGTTTGCTCTTCTCTCGGTTGACCCAAGGCCCAACAGGCTGAGGTGACGGAGCACCAGGTCCCTGTGTTCGCACAACTGCTCTCTGGACTGGGCGAGTATGAGCCAGTTGTCGAGGTAGTTGAGGATCCGAACGCCGCGTTCTCTGAGCGGAACAATGGCTGCCTCCGTGACTTTCGTGAAGACACGACTCGGAAGGCCCGAAGGCGGCCCGGAGTGTTGTCTGAGCCTCCCCAGGTGGGGCAGAGAGTGGGTGAGAAGGCTTGGTTGCGTCCTCGGTGCCCACTCTGCTGCCCCTGCCTGGGAAGGCAGGAGGAGGAGTACTCAAGTTCGACCGGGAGGCCCGGAGGCGGCCCGGAAAATCGACTGAGCATTCCTGGGTTGGACAGAGTGTGGGTGAGAAGGCCTGGAGGCATCCTCGGTGCCCACACTGCTGCCCACTGGCGAAAGGAGGGGAGGCGAGGAGTGGCAAGGCCCGGGGGCGTCGCACACTGCCCACCTGGGCCTCCTGGAGCCCAGGGAGGGAGGAAACTGCTCTCTTAGTGAGTATGTGGGTACCGCTAGTCTCCGAAGAGCCAGCGGCAGGGGTGTGTGTAGACCCCCCGGTCCTCCTCCCGGGGGGGTTGGGAGAGGTGCGGACACCACCTCCCGTCGAGCAGTCCCTCTCGTCCCTGGGCTGCCCGTCTCAGGGCCGCTTGCCCCTACGCTTGCCGGCAGGCTTAGCGGAGCCCTGAGCGGGTTGGCGCCCCCTTTCGTCCGGCGCCCTGCTGCCCGGTGGAGGCTGCTGCTTGGGCTTAGCAGGGGCGGAGGCGGACGCAGGGGACGCCCGGCGGCGCAGCAGGCGGAGGTGCTGCAGCCGACGACTGGGTGGAGGCAGCAGCAGGTCGTCGGGGCAGGATATTTTTGATCGCCTCCCTCTGCTTCTGGGCCATCGAGAACTGCTGGGCGAAGTTCTCGATGGCGTCGCCGAAGAGGCCGGCCTGGCAGACAGGGGCGTTGAGGAACCGCACCTTGTCAGTATCACGCATCTCTGCCAGGTTCAGCCACAGGTGGCGTTCCTGGACCACTAAGGTGGACATCGCCCCGACCCAGGGAGCGCGCGGTGACTTTCGTCGCCCTGAGGGCGAGATCCGTCGCCGTGCGCAGTTCCTGCATAACACCTGGGTCAGAACTACCCTCGTGCAGTTCCTTGAGCGCTTTGGCTTGGTAAACCTGCAGGAGCGTCATGGCATGCAAAGCCGACGCGGCCTCTCCGCAGGCTGTGTAAGCCTTGCCCGTCAGCGCGGACAAGAACTTACACGCCCAGGAGGGGAGACGTGGGTTACCCCGCCAGTCGGTGATGGTCTTGGGACACAGTTGCATCGCAACCGACCGTTCGACTGGGGGGATCCCCACGTAGCCCTTAGCCGCGCCGCCATCGAGGGTAGTGAGGACGGAGGAACCAGTCGATCGATGTCTGGCGCTGAAGGGCGCCAGCCACGACCTCGTGAGTTCCTGATGCACCTCCGGGAAGAATGGAACTGGGGCGGGGCGCTGAGAACCAGCACGGGCCGCTCTGAGAAACCAATCATCCAGCCTCGAGGGCTCGGGACACGGTGGAGGGTTCCACTTGAGCCCGACCCTCGCGGCGGCCCGGGAAAGCATAGCCGTGAGCTCTGGATCAGGCTCGGGCAACGCTACCACACCCGAAGGGGGCAACGCAGCCGAGTCTTCATCTCCAGAGTCCATTAGCTCGTCCCCCGATGCAGCAATCGACATCATGTCCTCAGCCGGAGCTCCAAAGGTAACGGCTGGCCCCCCATGGGAGGGACCAGGACGCTCCCTTGGAAGCTCCACCGGCGCAGCGGAGGGGGGAGGGTCCCGAGGGGCTTGGTGTCCCGTCGGGGGTGCCCTCACAGTTACCCTCAGGTCTCCACCAAAGGCATCAGCCAAAGTAGCAGCCCTCTGCTTTGCAGCGGGAGGACCACTAGATCGGGGGATGCGCAATGGGACTCCACCCCTTTTGAGGTAATCGAGCCTAGACCGTAGGACTGAGTCATTCACAAAAGCTGCCTCAGCGTGCTGAACGCCCAAACACGTGAGGCAACGATCGTGACCGTCAACTGGGGACAGGAAGCGACTGCATCCAGAAACACACGGTTTGAATGACATCTTGGAGATGCAGGGTCAAACCGTGTTTTGCTCTTTTAGAGAGGAAAGAAAGCTCTAATAGTGCTGAAGCACACAGGGGAGATGGCCGCGGCTCACAGCAGTTCAAAGGTGCAAGCCTGCTGTGAGCACTCAGAGGACGCCCAGGCAGGCTGAGAACAGCTGATCCCTCGAGAAGCGACCACCCGCTGAATCGCGCCGTCACACCTGCACCCGGAAGTCGAGCGATCCTTCCCGACTCGTCTTTTTGAGAGAACACTCTTCGCAGGATACCCAGCGTTAGACAACAACAGGGTTCGGCTCCGAAGTAGAAAGCGAGGATGCGGTATTCCACTTCCGTATTTATACCCGCACAGCGGGCGGAGCGTGGACCGCATGCCAATCGATATTGGCTCGTTTAGAAACACTCGAAGCAGATTGGTCTCTGAAAACAGATCCCAATTCGTCGGTCAGTTCCGACGTACGTCGAACGTGACCGACTGAAAGGGAACTGGAATCAAATGTAAAATAACACTGCACTTTATAGCTAAAATATACATTACACAGTATTAGACAATGTATAAAGTTTTCTCATCGTCTTTTCTTGTTTGATTAACGTTATTATAGAGACAGCAGCAGGAATATTAGGCTGCTGTCACTTTAAGAGCTGCACGGATCCAATACACTGTTACACGTGCGTTTTCTTTCACAACTGTTTATGTTCACGTAAGACATAACCAACTGTGTTACGAGGATATTTTGACATATTTGGGTGTGTATTTGTCCTTTCAAGTGCAAAAAGACATGGAAGAGAACTACCATGTGCAGAAAACAGTGTGTGTCTTCTTGCGCTTGAATGGTTTAAAATCACATTAAAATGCACACAACGGAATCGATATGAGGAATCAAAATTTTTATTTTATAACAAGTATCCGATTCCTGACCAAACATGCCTTTTTTTAAGTGGTAACAGAAACCACGATTACTCAAATAATTTAACTACTTGTTTTGACAAGTAGCCGACTAGGTTGGTTGTTGTATGTATCTCAACAGTTCGGAAATTAAATGTCTGGTAAGTGGTAAGGTTAATGCTATATCACGTTTGAAAATAACATACCACCTACACTACACCCTAAACATGATAGTGTTAACAAAAGCAAATGGGAGATAACAAATCATTTACTTCTGCAAAATCAAAAATGAATGGCTATGCTCTTCTTATTTTTAAATCCTCATCTGAATATTAACATTTGTATGATTTAGTCAGTCGAGGTTCATTCAGTTTGTATCTGCGGAAAATAGCGATCTGTGACATTCTAAGTTGAATATCAAAGTTTCCCAATATTGTCACAGATGGTGGCATGTTGTTACTCATGCTATTATTATAAAATTTAATACATATTGTAATTCATGGTTATTCCATGAGTTAGATGTACAGAAATCTTTGCTATTAATTAAAATGTATAAGCTAATTCACTGAATTCACAGTGTTGCTATTAGAACATATCCTCAATTAAAATATAGACAATTTAATATGCATATATTCATATGCCCATATATAAGTCAGAGAATAAGTTAACCTTCCAGATCAATCTTTTATTGGGTTAATTTTATTTTGCTTTGTCATTGGTTATTGAAGTATTTAACTAAATTTAAATAGGAAAACATTCCCTCCCCTTACGAACACATGATGCGTCATCATTCTGCATGCTAAACTTATACTTAAATATGTTCAAATTGAAGTGAAAATGCACAGTGTTCTTAAAGGGGAGCAACTTCCCCTAAATCTTGTATCTGTTTTATATTTTGCTAAGTGTAGATTTGTTTGAATGTGTTGGTTGTGTCCTGTTTCTGCATAACGTTACATCAGTACTGAGCAAATGTATGTCTTGGTCTTCAATCCTGCCTGTTTGGATTGGATTCTGGAATATTCTATATTGCCCCATCTAGAACACCAAACAAGTTGTGTCTATCCCATATTTGCTTGTGGCAAAATGTTGTTCCATTTGTGGTGGTACTGTGCGTAGCCATAAATGTCTTTCCTCTGTACACCCTTTCAGTGCCCAAAATATGACTTCCCTTTACCTACTTACTTGTGAAAAGAGAAAATATTGATGGATAGAACATTATGGTCACAGATGCTGCCACTCAATGGGGTCAGATATTTAGGCGTCAGAAATGCCCAGTTTGGTTTGGAGGTGGAAAAATAGGGCTAGAAAGGATGCTGTGACTGTGAGACTATTGCCACTATGAAGCAGACAATTTTGGTTGGCTGACAGCAATTTACTTTGGATGAGTCACATGCATGGCTGTCTCTACTACTTACAGAGACGTTGGTGGTTGATTTTCTTCACTGAAAAACCTCCTAAAGATACCGTATCTCAGAAGGGTGTAGTTACAGCATCTACCAGCAAGGGTTAACGTTTGCAACCCCTCCCTCCAAACATCTGGCTCTGTTCTGATATGTGATGCCCAACTCTTTCCCTATCATTGACAAGTTTTTACGGCAATCTGTGTTTTCAATATTATGTGGTAGGGGGCGCTGTTACAGGTCTTCTGAAATAGTGCAGCATCAAAATCGTGATATAGTGTGTGGTTTTTACACAGAAAAAGCTGTCATCTAATTAGGTTGTGGTGGGTTTCACAGCCCACTGTGTTCAAGCAAGCAGCGCATGGTTGGCGTCTCAGAGTGGCTCTGTTCACAGTAAATGAGCTTCATCACTGCATACGCTGTGAGTTTAACCTGCATTTTTGACTATCCCTGTGTATCCAACTTAAGTTGTCACAGAATGTTGCCATAGAATACGAAGATTAAATAACAAGAGAACAGTCTTTAATACAAAATACTCAGAGAAACAGGCTTGCAACTCTTCATAAACACAACATTAAGACAGGATAAATGAACTCAGGAAACATGGGACTATAAATACTAAGTCAAACGAGGACTAATGACCTAATTAACAAGGGGTAGGTGAATGAGATGAATCAAAGAAACACATGGGAAAACTGGGTCAACTGAAAATGAGTGAACAGAAGGTGAACACAATGAAAACAAAGACAAAACAGAATATAACCCTGACAGTTCTTGCACTGATGTTACATTTGTAGCAATTTTGCAACTTGACAGCCAGTTTGAGATGGTGTATATTTGAGTACTGTGTGTGTGTGTGTGTGTGTGTGTGTGTGTGTGTGTGTGTGTGTGTGTGTGTGTGTGTGTGTGTCTTTGGAGAGTTTACAAAATAAAACATCACTTCAAAACATAAATGTATTGCATCATGCTGTTTAAAACCCCAAATCTATTACTTAAAACATTTTCCGAGTGTCTACTAAGCACAAATAGGCCACCTTGTTGGCAGAGGCTATTTACACTAAATCCACCCACTGATGTCTGACTGGGCCAGACAAAGTTACAGAAGACACTTGATTGCCAACAGTAGCAATAGTATAGGAGTAAGACATGTGGCAGAATGTTTTGGTAATAAATAAGTTAGTTATTTTAGTCTATAAAGTTTTAAATATGGATATTTTTCTTATACATAAACGTGCCACTTCACTTCAGAAGCCCTTTATTAACCCCTCGGAGCCGTGTGGAATAGTTATATGATGGATATATGCACTTTTATGGACTTCATAAACGAGACAACAATTCACCGCCATTATAATGCTTAGATTAGCCAGGACTTTTTTAATATAATTCTAATTTTATTCGTCTGAAAGAAGAATGTTTATACACCTAGGATGATTTGAGGGTGAGTAAATCATATGAGCTAATTCTCATTTTTGAGTGAACTAACCCTTTAAGATATTTTATGAAAATGCATCATATTTCAGCTATTTAAAAACATTCCATTCATGTCCTCCTTTCTCATCCAAGGACATGGATTTATGCTGTGCTCTTTTATCATGCCTTTAATCCTCTCTGATTTTTCTACCTCTGCCTTTCTGTACATTTTTTTTTAATATTTCGCTATGAGACGCTGGTCTCATTATCATATCCAAACATGGCAGTGCACAGTACAGTTGAGAGTCACTCAACCATTCAGTCGTAAGATAAAAGACATATTATTCATTTCATTAATTTTGGATTTTGGCCTGGCCATTTGGAAAATATTGTGATTTAATTTAATGAAATCCTGCCTGGCTACTGTGCTTATATAAGTATAAAATGTTGACTGCCATGTACCATGAAAGGTAAATGTTTTTAGACAAAAAAAGAAAATGTTGATTTAATGCCTAAATTAGTGCTAGTGCATGCAAGTCAAAAGAGAGGACATTTTCATATTTATCCATCTTGATTAATGTCAGCCTAACTTCCACCTACATTTCTTCATGAATGTCATTAGGTGCAATAGTATTCCAATTCATGACATTCATAATAAAATAAGAGCACCATTTGGATCGTCAATTACATTAAACTGTCTTAGTGAATTGACAATATGCAATATTAAGTCAAAGTTGTCTGACATTACTGATTAAAAATGAAGAGTGCAATTTCTGTCATCAAATGTTATTGCATTAAATAGCTACATATCCATAATGCTTGCATTGCAATAAAATAACAGTTTCAATTCCATTGGCTGACTGAAGAAACCCCATTGGTTGAGCCAGTTTTGCGGTGTCGAATACATCAGTGTTTTTAAAGCTGCACAAAGCCACAGTGTTTAGAGTGTTTTCAGGAGAAAGCAGCCTACGAATGACTTGCTTCCCGTCTCTGCGTTTTATGCTTAGATAAAAGACGGTACTGTAACATCCAAAAAATGACATACCATACCTTAGAACAATGAAAACAAGCCTGCCTTATAATGAAATACTCACTCTCTTGAATCCTGTTGCGACCTTCAGCACTTTTCTATGTTCGAATGTCTCTGAATAGAGTGCAACAGTATTCATGTTTTCCATAGATAAACGTACATTTCACACAGAGTTCATTGAGACTTTACTGCCTATATCTGAGAAGTTGCTGTTAACAAGGAAAAGCAATATGCTGTTTTACAGTCATGCCTTCAAATTCTTAATTGTAGAGTTTTAAAAGCCACTATAGAAAAAAAAAAAAAAACTAGCTACATCCAAAATGGCATACTTTGAGACCGTTAAAAAATATGTTGTATATAGTATGGATATGGGTAGGTTGCACAGTTCAGTATCTCAATAGTAAGTCAGCCAAGCAAGTGCCATTGAGATGAATGTGAACTGTATACTGGGTAACATTTTACAATAACTGGACATGAATAATCATGTACTAATACCTGAATTAATAGTTACTTAAGCATGAACTCATGATTAGTGAAGATATGAACTAATGATGAACTAATGAAGAGCTATCATTAACATTTAGGGGTAAACTAAATCAATTAGGCTCCATAGGAAGGAATATGAAATATTTTGACTGAAATAATTTCAAACAATTTATTACTGTCATAATTTAAACTATTGACATCAGCAGCTTCGTCAGTAAACATTACTGAAAGGCACAGGATTTGTTTGTCATTATTTTCACTTATCCACCTAGTCAAAAACATAGAAAATACTAAATCCACTAATAATTGATCTTAAAAGGTCTTAATCTATTTTGTGATATTCTCTTTCCCATTAAACTCAACTTACTGTGACCTACAACAGTTCCAGAGGAATCGATTCCCAATAAATAACCAAACAGGAAACATGCAGTAAGGTCAGGGAACATTTGCTGGGATCAGGTCTGAATACTAGTTGTGTATTTGATAGTAAGTTTACAATAAATCATGAGCTAACTTTGGTAAGTAGTTAACAGTGAATTAATTATGATGTGCCCCCTCAAGTAAAGTCATGACACAATAATGCATTAACAAGCCATGAGTTGATGTTAGTGTATGGGTAATTAATAATGAGTTAAGTATGATGTGCCCCCTCAAGTAAAGTCATGACACAATGATGCACAAATCATTAACTAAAATATGAATAAATACACTAAGGGCCCTATCATACACCTGGCGCAATGCGATGGCAGGCGTGATGAAAGTGTTTTTTGCTAGTTTCAGCCAGACACAGTTAGTTTCACGTCCAGCGCCACATTGTTTAAATAGCAAATGCAATCGCGCCCATCTGTTCGCCCATGGGCGTGCTGGTCTGAAAACCAGGTGTGTTCAGGCGCATTGTTGGCGCGTTGCTATTTTGAGGAACTGAAAACGACTGCGCCATTGACCAACAAAAACCTGGTCTAAAGTCAATAGCGCAGCATTTTTTGTGTTATTTAAAGGACGTGTTAGTAATATGCGCCTATGGGCAAGCACATACACACTTATTACACACACAGGGACATGCAGCAGCACACAAACATTTTTAAATATTAAAAATAAAAGATTCCTCTCTGGAGAAACATTCAGTCTTTCCGCTTGCAAATTCCGCCATGTAAATAGCGATTCCAACATGGTGCGAGTGCAACTGGCTTTTAAAGAGAATGGGAAATGAGGCTCTAATTGGTTTATTGCACGTTGCGCCCAAAACACACCCATGACTCATTAAGAGATGAGGTACAACCCTTTTGGACCATGCACCTGGCGCGCAGACCATTTTTTCCGTCATTAAACTAGCAAAAGTGGATTCGGACAAGTGCACCTGCGCCATGCGCTTCAGACCATGTGATCAGACCGTCAAAATAGGGCCCTATGAGTGCAATCCTTATTCCTTTAGTCCCTTTATTTTTATTTATATAATTAAACATATATGGAAAGCCCAAACATACCTTTAAAGACATACAAAAGGCACATTTACATGTAAAATCTGGCGCCATATGTAAATGCTAATTGAAGCATATACAGTTAATTACTGTACATAACCTCCTGAAAATTCCCAATACAACACACATGCAAACATGTCTTTAATTATTAATTTGGTTTACCAAAGAGGGTGACATTTATTATTAGATTAACATGCCAGTATTACTGTAGGAACACAACTAACTAACTAACTGTAGTTCCGGGAAGAAAAGTGGCTATGACTAAACAAAAATTAACTATAAACACCCAAAAAATGGTTTAGATCAAATTTAAACCATTAATAATCATAATCATGTGCCATTCCAATTATTTGTCAAAAAGCTGCAGATGGCAGATCATGATATTACAGTTTTAAATTATGACAGTATTAAATCACGTTTTAATTCAAAGTCAGGTACTTCTCATTTATTCTTACGGAGCCTGGTTGATTTAGTTCAGCCCCTAAATGTTAATGAATGCATTAATTATCAAACATACTAATCCTGTGCCTTTCAGTAATGTTTACTGATGAAGCTGCTGATGTCAATAGTTTAAATTATGATAATAATAAATTGTTTGACTTTATTTCAGTCAAAATATTTCGTATTCCTAATTGATTTAGTTGATCCCTAAATGTTAATGAATGCATTAATTATCAAACGTACTAATATGTAGTTAAGGCTGCTGTTATCCGTGCATGAATCCTTATGACTCCTGTCATAGTTAAGGATAGCTCTTCACTGGTTCATCATTTGTACATATCGTTACTAATCATGATTTCATGTTGAAGTAACTAATAATTCAGGTATTAGTACATGATTATTAATGTCCTGTTATTGTAAAGTGTTACCATATACTGTGCACAGATCACATACGGCAGGGTTAGAAAGAGTGTTTTGTTAAACAACCAGTTAATGCATACAAAGAAAGAAACTCCAGTCAGGTCTATCAAACACCTTGCCTGAGAAGGAAATCAATGTACTACCATCTAACAGTCACTGGAGCTCAGCTGGATGTAATCAATGTTGACAATCTCTCTGTGTCAATGTAAGAAATATAATAATTCGGTCTTATAAGCAGTGAAACCGACAAGCTTTGCAAGCTACATACTATCATCTCTAGGGGCCTGATGTGGCCATTTTTCATCTATAAATAGCACACATACTTTGGGTAAATGATGATGATGATAGTAAATCGGTGGTTCTCATATAACCGTAGCTTGTTCAAGAACAGAACGTCTAATTATGGCTGTGAGTAAGTCTTCCAGCTTGGATGTGTTTTATACTTTAAGAGATGGAGTGCTGTTATGGGAAAGCAGTTCTATGAAACAAGAGTTGGTGGTTATTATGACACAACATGCATTAAAAAGGAAATAAATATAGAAGTTGAAAAAACTAAACAAATAAACAATGAACTCTTGTTTCCAGTGATTTAAAATAACGGAATACACTATACCGAACGTGGTATCTAACAAAAGTCATTAGCTTAAAGATTATCTATTTTGCGTTTTCCCATGTTCATCTCTCTTTAGTGTGTATTGTTGCTGTTTGAGCATGAAAGTTCTTCTCTATATCAGTGTCACTGTTTCTGAACTTCATTGTAGTCTTGAGTTTTCATCCGAACTAAACTAACAGTATTCCTAATTTAAATAATTAATACGCAGAATAAATGGGTGAGGCCTGGTTGAGTTAGTTAGTAGTGTGTTGAAACTGGCGGTTATGGTAAGGGGCGGGACATTTCTTAAAAACACTTGACCAATTACAACACACTGCTCCAGCCGACCAATCAGAGCACATTGTGCTTTTCAGAAGGAGGGGCTTCATAGAGACAGAAACTGTGCGCATAACTGGAAATGATGGTATTTCTGGCATGCTGTAACAGTAGAGAAGACAGGAAATTACAGAGAAAAAATGGGAAATAATGCAAGCCAAATTCAAAGTCACACCTACATTGCTCAAAGTGGATGAAGCATGCATGAGATTTTACATGCCATCAATTTATAAAAATATGACATACTGCACTTTCAGATACCTAAAGCCCAGCTAAGATACAAAATGCAGAAACTATAGAGATTGTTAGATTGAATCCCCACACCAGGAATATTGGATCCAGACTCTTTGCCTGTTCCTGTGAGAAGATATCTGATTTGTCTGATTCACAAAATCAGTGAACACAACTGTATTAACTCAAGGTCCTCTATCAGCCTGAGAGGAAGGACGAGCACAAAGCAGGAGATGATTGTAAAAAATGAACAGGGTTTATTGAATAATCTTAGTTGCGTATGTTTCAGTTCTGGACTTCATTTGAACTTCATCTGGCCAGAAAAAATCCAACAAATGTTATTATACCAAAGCAAAAGCAATGGAAAGTTACTGCTTCACAACATCGTCCTTAAAAACCTTGAAAAGAGAATTTTCTTATCTCTTATGAAGACAAACATTCCTCCAAACCACACAATCATAAGAAATATAAGTACAAGTTATATAATAAATGAATAATTACATGATTAAATTTGAAAATAAATTATTCAATTATAAACTATTATGATTAAATGATTATAAATTAATAAAAAGACAAAGAAAACACAACACAGATGTATGGACGCTCTCTTGAATTTACACACACACTCACACACACTCACTCACTCACTCAGACACATTGCTATTGAGAATCCTTAGATCCTTCAATATATTGTTTATTGTTCTTTTTGTTTACTTGTCAAAAGCTTTTGTGAGTATGGACTATGCACTGATATTAAAGTGATAAGAGTAGCTAAGTGTCTTAGAGTTGGTTTGGTATTTGTCTCCCTGCTATATTAGTCTGCCATGGGTTCTGTTTATCACTAGAGAAAATAAATGAGTGCTTTTCTCATCGCTCAGAAAATGTACACAAAGGCCCGGTTCCACAGACAGGGCTTAGATTAATCCAGGATTAGGCCTTAGTTCAATTAGGACATTTAAGCAGCTTTTATAAACGTGCCTTAGAAAAACACATTACTGGTGTGTGTCTTGAGACAAACAATGGCACTGGCATATTTTAAGATCTGCTTTCAGTTAAAACAGCTCAAGCATGCATTTTAATCTGGGAATATCTTAAACCTTGTCTGTGTAACCTGGGGAGAGTGATCTCAAAAACTATATGGGCATCAAGCCAGACTTGATATTCCATCCATTAAACGGCTGGTCTTGTGTATGGTCATTTGTTAGATGATAACATTTCAAACCAAGTGGCATCTGCAAACCAATGATGCTTGAGCTTTTTCTAGAACCACATACTCTAAACCATTTACGTAATTACTTTTAATCAAATACGGTGACTGATTTTTTTATTAATGTGTGACGTCACTTTCATTCAGCTGAGTAAGAACAGGTTTAGAGTAGTTGACACATTACAACATTTGACAGCCAGAGAATATTACAATGCTTTATCTTAATCTTTGAACAGTATATCTGTTGATGAAAAATCTTATCCATCCATCCACCCATCCACCCATGCATATACATGAATATATAAATGAATGAAAAAATGCTTTAATAGTGCTTTTAATGTGCAAGAAATGGCAAATCAAATGCTTGTGAATGTAGCATGAAACTGGGGTGGCATTCTTTTTATACATTTTTTATACTACATATTACATAAAATAATTAGTTAGAAATTAGTTATAGTACACAAGCACATAAAATAATTAGTTAGAAATTAGTTATAAATTCATGAGCATTCAGAGCAAAGGATGACATATAGTGGCTGTTTTATGATTAAAAAACAATATGCCCTCATGAAGGTAAATAATACCCATGGTAATCAACTCCATGGTAATATATTAAATTCTGTTATGCATTTTGTGTGTCTGTACAGGTTGATGCTGATGATGTCCTCACGAAAGAGGAACAAATCTATCTTCTGTTCAACGCAAAGCGGAAATGCGAGCGGGCGATCAAGTCCAAACATAAAATTACTGGTAAGTTATAAACGTCCTATTCTTTCTCTCAGGTCAGTTTAGCATTGCTGAAATGACACCTTTGATGGACGTAGGAGTTGTGGATACATGACATGTTTCCATAGGGATGTGTGCTGGGGTCAGGTCTCAGGTGCTTGACCGCGACTCTGTGCTACGCCACATCCAATCAGGTTGATGCTAAAACGAACTGGCATTGATTAAGTTGGATCTCTTAGCAACGCTCCATCAGTAAGTGCCAAAGCCAACAGAATCCATTAGCTTCTATTACACTGGCCTGACACCCTGTTATTTAAGATATTAAAAAAAATAAGCAGCTGTCTGTCAGCTCCCTGCATATTTTTTAGTCTCCAGGACGTAGATTTGTTTTGAACATTGCGGGGGTTGAAGTGTGAAGTATTTTAGTCCTGGGTCATTCTCCCTTGTGACATTTAATGTTTTATTTATTTTTTGCTAAATGTATTTTTGTTTTGTTTTTGTTTTTTGTGGTAGCATACTTATAACATACACATGCAAAGATGATTACTGCAATTAATAAATAATGAACATAATTCCTTGTTTGGAAAGGATAAACGGATATGAAGTGTTTTATATGATTTAAGTGCCTGAAACCTTTTCAACTGGACAGGATTTTCTACTTCAGAGTGCCATGGTTCACTTAACATCTGAAAATGCCAATTTCCTGCTCCTAATAGATATTGTTTTAATTTCATCAGGTTCTTAATGAATTATGTAATATTTTTGGATATCAGAAAGGCAGGTTTTTCCTAATACCAATCATCATTAGAATAGAACACATTATACACAGATTGAAAACTAGCTTGGTCCATAATTCATGAAGTTCGAGACTTTAAAGCTCTTGAAATGTACCATAGTTCTTGTAATTGTGAGAATTCAAATAAGTTGCACATTTCATCATTGTATCACAATGATGAAATGTGTGTGTGTGTGTGGGGGTAGTTTTTACTTGCTAGTTTTGGTTAAACTGTATTAGACTAACATATAAAAATTGGGAATTTAAAGAAGCAATGTAAAAATATAGCAATAGACAGCAATAGTTACCTTATATGTGACCCTGTTCCACAAAACCAGTCATAAGGGTCAATTGAAATCATATGAAAGCTGAATAAATAAGCTTTCTTAATGATGTATGGTTTGTTAGGATAGAGCAATATTTGGCCAAGATATGACATTTGAAAATCTGGAATCTGAGGGTGCAAACAAATCGAAATATTAAGAAAATCACCTTTAAAGTTGTCCAAATGATGTCCTTAGCAATGCATATTACTACTAATAATAAATGTTTTATATATTTATGATCTTCATGGAACATGATCAGTACATTTTGACCCATACATTGTATTGTTGGCTATTGCCACAAATATACCTGTGCATAAGTCGCTTATGACTGGTTTTGTGGTCCAGGGTCACATATTTACAATCTATATAAAATCTTACCACATGGAAAATGCCATTCTGAGTCTTCAGCTAACATTTTTAAATAAAATTTGCCTTGATCTTTTGGTTTATAAGCTAATTTTGTACCATTAAAACATCCTGCAAGTTTCAGAGCTCATTATAAACAAAACATTTATTTAATGATATTTGATATTTCAGATCTGTGATGTCACACAGGTGTTGATACTGTTTCCTATGCAATAACATTAGCCAATCATAACTGGCCATTTATTGACAAACCTTAAAGGAGCCGCGAGAGGGTCAGAAAAAAATCTGGTAACTGTATTTCGTTACAGTTACGTGAAAAAATTAAGTAATCAGATTACAGTTATATTTTGTAAAAAATGGGAATACTATCAGGATTACAATGGTTTCACTTCAAATAAATAAATTCATATTTTGACATAAAACTATAAAGACAGTAGTGATGCGCGGATCATGGTTATATCTGTGGAGACTGCAGATAATTCGCTGGATGGGCGGGCAAGTAATAAAAAATAACATTCCAAATAATGCGGGTGGGTCGTGGGTTGATGAGAGACAATGTCACATGTCTGTTGTGTTCATTGTTTTCCTGTGTCCTAGTTTTAATTCTTGTTAATTAGTTATATCATTCACCTGCGCCTTGTTAATCACCTTGTTATCCTCATTTGCTTTGTGTATTTAAGCCCTCAGTTCTCCCTCAGTGTTTGGTCACTATCTATCAAAAGTGGTCCAAGGAAGGAACAGTGGTGAACTGGCGACAGGGTCATGGGCAACCAAGGCTCATTGATGCATGTGGGGAGCGAAGGCTGGCCCTTGTGGTCCGATCAAACAGACAATAGAAAGGTGTCAGAATACATAGTGCATCGCAGTTTGTTGCATATGGGGCTGCATAGCCACAGACCAGTCAGGGTGCCCATGCTGACCCCTGTCCACCGCTGAAAGCTGCAACAGTGGGCACGTGACCATCAGAACTGGACCACGGAGCAATGAAAGAAGGTGGCCTGGTCTGATGAATCACAATTTCTTTTACATCACGTGGATGGCCGTATGAAACATGTTCTCATGAAAAATGTATATATAGCACGGATTGTATTTATTGTCTGATTTACATGGCAAAATTGTGCATATGATAACGCATTGTCACTGCACTGCATAACATATGCATGTAAAAACTCATTTGGGCATATCATTTGCACTTTAAATACAATTTGTGCTATAGATACGCATTTTCATGAGATCAGGCTGGCGAGGCGGATGACCATGAACCTAGGGTGACGCCAGGTGATCTGAATCTCATAGCTGAGCCTGATGGTCCGAGTGAGCCTCAGCTGTGTTGCCTCCCGCTGGGAGAGTAGCATTGCCCAAGACGGACCCACTGAAAAGGTCGGGCTTGTGTGGAACGCTCCACTGTGTCCCAAACCTTCTAGATTGGATGATTGGTATCTCAGGAAGAGCTCACTATGTCATGGCACCGTTTTCTGCCAGAAACTGACCCAGTGGCTCTTCACTCCTCACTACCCTCGATGGCGGGCCAGCCAAGGGGTACGTGGAGATCCCGCCAGTGGATCCGGCGTTCACTGCCTTTTGGCGTGGTAATCCACTCCCGTCGCATGTCACAACTCACCCGCCATCTCCACCTCTAGAGTCAGAAGCATCTGAGGTCGCTTCGTGCCACTCACATTTCGGGCCTGCTCAATCGTGCAGCCGACGAGCTCTCATGACAGCAAGTGGTTCCGGGAGAGTGGAGACTCCATCCCCAGGTGATCCAGCTGATCTAGAGATGCTTCAGGACCGCACAGGTAGACCTGTTTGCTGCCCATACATGTCACACTGCCAGTTGTTTTACTCCCTCACAGAGGGAACCCTTGGCACGGATGCACTGGTACACAGCTGACCACGGGGCCTACACAAGTATGCGTTTCCAGTGAGCCTTCTAGCACAGACACTGTGCAAAGTCAGGGAGGACAAGGAGCAGGTCTTGTTAGTTGCGCCGTATTGGCCCAACCGGACCTGGTTCCCGGAACTAGTGCTCCTTGCAACAGCACCTCCTTGGCCCATTCCTCCAAGGAAGGACCTTCTGACTCAGAGACAGGGCACCCTATGGCACCTGCATCCAAACCTCTGGAAACTTCATGTCTGGTTCCTGAATGGGACACAGAGGTTCTAGGTAATCTGCCACAAACAGTGGTAGACACCATCACTGCTGCTAGAGCCTCCTCTACGAGGCGCCTCTATGCTTTTAAGTGGAACATGTTTGTTGAGTGGTGCTCTTCTCGACTCCCGAAGAGGTTCGCAGAAGGGAAAGGCTGGGTCTAAGCAGAGGATGGCCCACTGGATAGTGGATGCCATCGCCTTGGCATACCATATCCAAGGCGTGCCTTGTCCAATCGGGTTGAGAGCCCACTACACTAGGAGTGTTGCCTCTTCCTGGGTGCTGGAGCATGGCGCCTCCCTGACAGATATATGTAGAGCTGCGGGCTGGGCGACACCTGACAGGTTCACTAGATTCTGTAGCCTCCATGTAGAGCCGGTTTTAAAAACAAACATTAAAAACAAAAAAGAAGGGAAAAAAGTACTGTGTGAGCGTTTTACTGAAATCTATAAGAAATAAACTCATTAAGCCAGCCTTTGCTTGGGATGAACGTATTTAAATTCCTACTTTATGTAGGAATTTATGTTTGAAGGGAGTAAAGCCTGTGTTTGGGCTATTAAGGAAATAAAGAACTTTTACTTTAAATAGCTAGATGTTCATTTAAAATCAGCCCACGTCAGTGTAGTATGTTACCATATCATCAATCATTCTCCTAAATATTGTTTTTACTTGACTTTATTTACATATGTGACCTTGAAGGAATCCAAAACTAATCAGATTACATTTCTTTCATATTGTGGTGCTTGGATTACATTACTGAATACCTTTCTTATGAAGTCATTTGTAACTGTAATGGATTTAACATGGCATTTTCACTGTCACACAATATAAACATTTATAGAATTAGTATTTTCATCATTTAAAATGCAGTAAATGGTTAAACATTATTTGTCTTACATGGACCTATTTATATAAAAACTGCTTTATTATTAGATTTTAATTTTTTTATTTTTGAGCCAAATCTCAAATGTCTCAATTATGGTTAAATAAATTACAACTTTTATAAATTAAAAGAAAAGCACACAGTAAATTTTAAATAAAGTGTCTATTTAAGTAAATTACCTTTTTTTCCATCCATATATTTCTAAAAGCGTAGGACTACATTTTGTCACTGAAAACCATGTCCTCCGGTGTGACACCATATCCTGATTTTAAATCAGGCAATTCCACTGACAAGTTGGCTGATTAGTTGACCCCCTTCAAGATCATGTTACTGTGAAGCCCATGACATGTGCATATGGTTAGTTTTTTTGTCACAGAATTGTTCAAATATTTAACTTGACCCCTTTAAGTGATGACATAATTTAATTATCTTATCTTTACTTAGTGACTTATGGTGTCATGTCTGAACAATACATTGGCGTTGCAACATCAGAAAAGAAAAAAAACAACAGTTGCTAAATGTCCCCACAAGTTGCCCTGGAAAACAGCATAGCACAGTTCTGTGTAATCCCTTTTGGGTGATTTGCCATGCTAAATAGAGATCTGGGAATAGAAGAGTGTGTGAAAGGGTTTCATTTTTATGGCAACCTCAATTTCCTTTCACTGTGGTCACTTCAGTCCCTGGTGGACTGTCTCAAAAGCTTTTAAATAACCTTTTTGGCGGCCTATTGTCATAGCCAGACTGCTGTATTATTTTCTTCTCATCACAGGCTTATTTTACTTGTGTTAAGTCACTTTTGTCTAGCAGCATGAAACAGTTAGGGAGGTTTGTGTCCAAATTGGAACGAATGTTGTGGAATCTCTCACACAATGGGAATGTGTGCTAGATATTTCAGTTTTAGATGCAAACATGACATGAGCTGTAGTTCATCAGTCACACAGACATCCTGAACTTAAAATAACTAGACATGGTTGAGGAATTTGAATTAGAGTAGGCTATCGCCTTTCTTCATTGCATTTGTGACTAATAAATATTCCCTGGATATGTTGTTATTATTGCATACTGATTTGTAATGTACTACAATACACTGAGGTGCAAATAGTAATAGTATGATTTGTCCCGGTGTGGGTTGCAGCAAGTGAGAGTAGATGCAGGGTCTAGTTGAGGCAAATTATATTTATTTACAAAATAACCAAAACACAAACACTCAAGAATAACAGAACAACAAGGATAAAGCAACCCACTGTGATATCAATGAGAATGGACAAAGAACTACTAAAATTGAGGCCTTTATACACAGTTTAACTAAGCAGACTAGAAACAGGTGTGCAACTAAATCAGTAACCATGGAAACAGATGAAGAGCGGGAAAACGGGACAGAACACTGGAAAACAAGGTGATACAAACTAAAAGTCCATGAAAACAGGACATAAACCTGACTATTTTCATTAAATGTGACCCGATCTAAAGGTGTACGTTTTCTGAGAGGAGTACCTTTCCTCTGTCCATGAAAAATGCAGTTTTTCTGCTCGCTTCCTGGACGACTGCTGAAGTTTGGTATCGTTTTAACTACCAAGGTGGTCATTTGACATTTTTAGCTATATTACCCTGACCTTTCCTAAATGTGTGTATATTTTGTTCGAATATTGTTATTTTATTAAAATTACAAAACACTGTTCTGAGTATTTCTACCTAGAATGGCCATAATGGTCAAATTGACTGGCGCCAAGGTTCTAGCCTTGTTTTAGAGCCTTGATGATGCTGGTGGCTTTGTAAAGTCCAAAAGTC
The DNA here is from genome assembly GCA_018749465.1 of Paracanthobrama guichenoti. Classification (NCBI taxonomy): domain Eukaryota; kingdom Metazoa; phylum Chordata; class Actinopteri; order Cypriniformes; family Gobionidae; genus Paracanthobrama; species Paracanthobrama guichenoti. The sequence continues at coordinate 34,614,089 of CM031944.1, read as the reverse complement.
AAAATATATTGAAAAAAGATAGATCTAAAAGTGTCTTAAATTCACAACACGTTGAATGAAATCATCTAATGAAATATTCTTTTTCAATCCAAATTTGAAAAATGTCCCGCTTGCCACACACAAAGCGAGGCACGTACCAGCAGGTCTTAATATATAGGCTGTCTATAAACTGGTGTAGCTCAGTCATTTTTTGTCCGATTCCAACAAATCATACATCAAATGTGAAAATGTGAAGAATGTGAAAATACTTGAAAATGCCAGCTCATTTTGCCTGCATGGGTCACATATATAAATAGCATCTAAGATCATTTACAGTTGGTCTAAATAGTTTTTAATTAATATTTTATTGCACAGTGTAAATATTATCTAAAAGTTTTTGTACTTAGTGCCTATTTTAAAATGTTGTTTTCAGCCCAGAATACAAATGAATAACATTATTTAAAAAAAAAAAAAAAAAAACTTTATGGAAAAGTAATGTCAGTCCCACTTGTAACTACTATGTACTAACATTTCATTTAATCATTTGATATAAGACACTTATTGTGTACATGCATGTTTTACACTACTAATTTAAAAAAAAATACCTGCATGTAATTACAGCATATTATTTATATACATAAATAACAGTGTACATAACAGTGTTGCACAGTGGTGCTCTTTGGTGGTGAGAACTTTATGTTGACAAATAAAGCATTACTTATCAAGAAAACAACAACAATCAAAACAATTCACATTCACAATGCAATTTTTGTTCTATTTTATTAAACCGAAGTCTGTTTCTCATCAGGTTTTCCTTATCATTTTTACATTTATTCCAAAATAATAAGTATAAGAAAAAATATCATTTATTTGTTAACTAATATTGGGGGACCATCAGTCATCAAAGCTCTGTAAGCTCTGCAGGTGTCATGATGGTATAGCTAACTGAAACAGATCAAGATCACGTTTAAGTCATTTCAGGTTTGAATGTGACGTGACATAAAGTGGTGATATCAAGTGGCTAAGTCGTCCCATTAACACCAGTTGTTTATTAGACCGATTTGCAAATGTGGAACACGCACAAAACTGAGAAGCAGGATTAATTATATGGACAGTGTAACAGGCCACGAAAAGTCACCATGAAATCAAAATGGAAATGGAAATGACGAGGGTGGGGCAACCTGTCACTCACATGAGATCCACCAATAGCAAACCACAACCATCCAACCAATTCCCCACGGACAAAATCAAGCCCCGCCCTACATTTGTTCTTGTTCCAGAAGCGTTTCACTCGGATATACGGCACAATAAAAAAGAAAACATTAGTGCAGCTTCCATTTCATGCCGACTTTACAAACGTCTAATATAAAGTGTGTACATAATATAAAGTGTAACTTCTAAGGAACATTTTACTGGTAAAATATGGAAAATGCTGCTGGAAATTGCTCTTTTTGTGTAGTCACTCTCCAATGATTTTGAACCCCTTATTCAGTATTCACGGTTGATTGGAAATTCATTAGGCAAAAAAGTTTAAATGAAAACATATATTAGTGTCACGGTCATGCTGTGTTTAGTTTCATATTTAGTCATGATCTGTTTTGATCTGTTTCTTTAGTTCAGTGTTTTGTGTTGAAGTTAATGGTGTTGTAGTGGTATATCGCACTATTGGCCCTATTTTAACGATCTGAGTGCATGGTCTGAAGCGCATTGGCAGAAAAACTGAATGCTTCTCTAGCGAGGAAACGTATCTGCTCATCCAATAATGCCTGCTTGCTCATCATCACTGCAAATAGGTAGACTAAATCTGATACATGCAATGACTATCCATTATGACATGTAGGCATTTTATATTTATGTACACAATAATAATCTTTTACATTTGAATCCTTTAATTGTTTATATTTATAAATGTGTGTGCTACTGCATGTTCCTGTGTGTAATAAGCAGAGTGTACGTGTGCTGTGCACTGCCTATAGGCACATATTACTAACACGGCTAAAAAATGCTGTACTATTGACTTTAGACCAGGTTTTTGTTGGTCAATGGCACAGTCGTTTTCAGTTCCTCAAAATAGCAATGTGCCAACAATGCACCTGAACACACCTGCTTTTCAGACCAGCACGCCCATGGGAGAACAGATGTGCGCCAGTGCTTTTGCTATTTCAACAACGTGGAGCTGGATGTGAAAATGAGAACCGCGTCAGGCTGAAACTAGCAAAAAACACTTGCGTCGTGCCTAGCGCCCGGGTGTGTGATAGGACCCAATGCGTTTATTAAAGTCTCTTGGTTATTACGATCATTCTGCGTCACTCATCTCTCTTTTGGAAAAGTTGCACGCTACCCGTGACAATTAGTAGCTATGGCTTATTTAAATGAAAAAGAAACAGAAGTGAAGATTATATGGCAGCCCAGACTGACGGGAGTCCAGTCCTGCTCAGTGTTGAGTCTTGAGTGAATCCAGGAGTTCAGGAGGCAATAGATGCTCCTATATCTCCTATTAGAGGTCACTGATGGCAACGCTGACGCTAAGCAGAGGTCTGGCACTCAAATGACTTCTCATTCAGATGCAGTCAATGTAAGCTTGCCTGAGCTCTGTCACCCCTAATGCCTCCCGACATCTCTTTCCTGTCACTGCCAAGATGGACAACTGTGCTCTTTTCACTCTTTCAAAACCATTTCCAGTGTCTCATCTACTTCGGTTTGCAGATTATTTTAGAAATACAAAATGATGAATAACAGACAGGAATAATTATAATATACAGCGGGGTCCAAAAGCCTGAGACTATTTTGCATGTATCAAGGCTTGGCGAAGTGATTGCGATTTCAAACAAACAGGTTACTACAGTTTTGTGAAGCAGTCGTGATTAGCAGGTAATTTCTCCAGCGATGCATCATACTGCGGTCGTTAAGCAGCGAGTTACGGGAAACACAGTCCTGAAATATGAGTTGAATGGGATTTTTGATACATAACCGTTTCCAGTTTTGTCCCCTGTTTTATACCAGTATTGAAACAATTACCTTAAATTTCTCAGAATTATGATACATTAACCCTTTTTTGTCTCCAGTTGTGCTTTAACAACAGCAGCACTCAAGTTGAAACTTTACAACTTACCCTTCTTATCCAGCATGATTTCAGGAGGTTCAATGAGTAAATCTGACCCTGCTACAATAGTCAGTCACATATTTGCTTTTTTGATCTACAAATAATGTCTTAAATCTTATATAGTTCTTATTTATATTATATCATAATTCATTTGACATTTTCCAAAAACCTAAAATAGTCTATGTCCAGGCTTTTTTTTTTTTTTTTTATATAAACATTGGACATTATATAATACAGATTTAACGACTGGAGTAATTGAGCATCTTAGAGGTATATAAGAGTTTTTTCTTTATTCTTATTTACGTTTACATGCAACCAAATAATCCGTTAGTAGATGGATTGATGGTTCAGTCGGACTGAAAAGCCTTCATGTAAACACCTCAATTGATCCGATTAAGCTCAATTCAAGTGAGAGCAAATAGCCCATCATCTTGTTGACAAAGGCTATTTACAATAACTATTGACTGGTTTGGCCAGACAAAACAGCGGTATGGCAATTAAGGAGACTGACATTTTCTTTTGACGAGATTGACCCGAGGTCAAACCTGCCTATTTTCCGATCCCATTCTTCTCCTGTTTCCCATCACATATCAGCACTGAAGGACGTTTACTTAAAATAAAAATCAATAAATGCTTTGAAAAGTGACTAACGGGTTTGATGTGATATGATCTAAGCAATCGTTAATCACAACTGGTAGCATGATTTATTGTAATGCTTTTTTTCTCAGTTGGTCAGAACAAAAGTAGCAGACATGTTACTTGCTTGTTCAGATTACATTTTCCGGTGAAAATTCTTATTTTGGTTATACTCCAAGACGGAGAATCTGTGATTCCGAAGTACAGTATCCACACAGGTGCGGTGAATGAATGACAGCCACACAAACTCCTCAAAACATTAGATTCATCCGCACTGAGGAGCCGTGCCGATGCACAACTCATGTAAAGATGATAATTCCACAAATTAAATTAATTCCACAGAGATGGTGGCAAAGAGGTAAAACTTACAGACTGCAGCTTTAAATACCCTAAATGTGTTGTTAATATTGCATACTGTTTTATAATATACTACAATACAATGACATGACATGCAAATAATATCTGCCAAGTCTACCATTTATCGCTATTTTCAATTAGTGCAGCTATTCTCTGCTTATTCAAAAATACACAATATTACCAAAAGTTTTGGGACGCCTGCCTTTACATGCACATGAAATTTAATGACATCCCATTCTTAATCCGTAGGGTTTAATATGGAGTTGGCCCACCCTTTACAACTATAACAGATTAAACTCTTCTGGGAAGGCTTTCCACGAGGTTTAGGTGTGTTTGTGGGATTTTTTTACCATTCTTCTAGAAGAGCATTTGTGAGGTCAGGCACTGTTTCCGCTCTAATTCATCCCAAAGGTGTTCTATCAGGTTGAGGTCAGGACTCTGTGCAGGCCAGTCAAGTTCCTCCACACCAAACTCGTTCATCCATGTCTTTATGGACCTTGCTTTGTGCACTGGTGCGCAGTCATGCTGGAACAGGAAAATGTCCAAAGTGTCTTGGTATGCTGGAGCATTAAGAGTTCCTTTCACTGGAACTAAGGGGTCAAGCCAAACCCCTGAAAAACAACCCCACACCATAATCTCCCCTCCACCAAACTTTACACTTGGCACATTGCAGTCGTCAAGTACTGTTTTCCTGGCAACTGCCAAACTCAGACTCGTCCATCGGATTGCCAGACAGAGAAGTGTGATTCGTCACTCCAGAGAACACGTCTCCACTGTTCTAGAGTTCAGTGGTGGCGTGCTTTACACAACTGCATCCGACGCGTTGCATTCCACTTGGTGATGTGAGGCTTACAGCTGCTCGGCCATGGAAACCCATTCCATGAAGCTCTCTATGCACTGTCCTTGAGCTAATCTGAAGGCCACACAAAGTTTGGAGTTCTATAGCTATTGACTCTGCAGACAGTTGGCAACTTCTGCGCACTGTGCACCTCAGCAGTTAACAGATTAGAGCATTCACACTGCAGGCAGAGGCGATAATTTCTGTGCAGAGGCTTGATTGGAAGTGCAAATGGAAGTAATTGGAACACCTGAATTCAATGATTTGGAGGGGTGTCCCAATACTTTTGGCAATATAGTATACCTTACACACATAAATATAGTTTTCAAAATCCTTGTTTGTTCAGGATGTTCATTATTGCATCTTGAGAATAAATCTCAGATCCCCTGGCTGTAAGTTTCATGCAGTCAATTAATAGCATAGGTCAACTGCAATGTTCAGTGTGTTTTATCGAATCTATTCAAACCCCCCCAGTAATGTGAAGTGATGTTGGGAGAGAGTTCCTGCTGTCGGGCCTGTGCTCTTGGCCCTGTGTTGTGGGGTGGGTGAGTCAGATCTGACCTGTTTACCTGATGACTCTGCGCTCTTTCTGGTGGCTGTTTTCTGACCCCTTTTGGAACGATGCACACGTCTTTCTGATCATAGACCAGCAGAAGAAACTAAGCATGTTCTCTCTGACTATGCATGATGTCTTTTTGCTGTTTTTGAAGTGCTGAGACCAGAAGTCATTGGTAATGGTTGCAATGCATTTTGTATTTGGGGAAATTATGCCACTTTTTAAAATTCGGATCTATTAATTTATTTAAAAATAAAACAAAATAGCTACAAGCAGCAATTGTCAGGGTTCGAGCACTTTAGGACTTTTAACTGTACTCGTAAAAAGATATATGTAGCAAGTTTGAAAGCAGGGATTAAAAAGACCCTTTTCAGCAATTTCTTGATGGCTCATGGTGGCTCACGGTGGCTCGTGATGGCTCACGGTGGCTCGTGGTGGCTCATGATTGCTCGTGGTGGCTCATGACGGCTCATGATGACTCATGGTGGCTCATGATGGCTCGTGGTGGCTCTTGATGACTCGTGGTAGCTCATGATGACTCATGGTGGCTCATAATGGCTCGTGATGGCTCAAGGTGGCTCATGATGGGTCGTGATAGCTCAATCTCTCTGCTTGGCTCAACTATTGTAATGCAAAGAATTACAATAGTCTAACCATGCAAATGTGTAAGCCTGTATAACCTGCTTTAAATCATTAAAAGACAAAAAGGATTTTTTTGCAGTCCGTCTTAAATGAAAGAAGCCAGTCGTCACAACCGAATTAAGCCGTCACAACCAATTTAACATGCTTATCAAATTTAAGATTCTTTGCTTGCTTATGTAAATTAGAGTCAAGAGGGCCTAGACAATCATATGTGTGTGGGTGATATAATGGAGCCAAACACTAGGCATTCTGTTTTAGCTTCAATAAGTTGTTAAAAAAAATCTGTCATCCATAGTTTAATTTCACTCAAGCAATTCATCACAGAGCATTTAATGCAATGCCATCATTTGCCTTCAGTGGAAGAAACAGCAGATTATCATCTGCATAACAATGATAAGCAACATTATATTTTTGACGTGGTAACATGTACAAAGAAAACAAGGGCCCAGAATTGAGCCCCGTGGAACCGGACAAACACAGATTGCAGAATCTGAAAAATAATTTCCTAATTGTACTATAGAACTTCTGTCCTTTAAGTAAGAATAAGAACCATTTGAGGGCACTACCCACTGATGCAAACACTCTAAAATAATTGCATGTTCAATTGTATCAATTGCTGCTATAAGATCAAGGACAATGAGAACAGCACACTTTCCTGAATCACTTTTAAAAGAGACTCCGTACTGTGTTTAGACAAAGAACCTGACTCAGATTTATCAAAAATTAAAAAATTAGAACAGCTGATGATAAACAGCCTTCTCCAATATTTTAGATAAAAAAGTAACTTTGAAATTGGGCTGTAGTTATTACAAACCAATGGATCAAGCCATTGCTTTTTATAATACATAGCATGCTTTAGACAAGATGGGACTATGCCATTTCCTAAACTACTATTTATGATACTTAAAATTCTTGGACCCACAACATCTAGAACCTGGAGAAAAAGTCGAGAGGGAATGACATCTAAAGAGCAGTAGGTCTCAAGTGCTGAACTATCTTCAAGATCAGAAAGAGAGAGAAAGAGAGAGAGAGAGAGAGAGAGAGAGAGAGAGAGAGAGAGAGAGAGAGAGAGAGAACCAGACAAATATGTAGAGCAAGGAGTAAATTCTAGAGAGTAAAGATCAGTAGAATCTATAATAGCTCTAACTGTATTAATCTTGCCAGTAAAAAATGTTAAAAAGCCACAATCCGGTATGCAGCATAGTTCCGAAGGTACCCGAAGCAAAGGTGAAGAATCAAAAGAATGTTTCTGTCCTCCATCTTTCCAGATGCAGAGACCCGTAACAATTTCTCCAGTGCCAATCAGGAAGTCACAATCATAAACATGCAGTAGAGCCATTGTTGTAACAGACAAACACATGAACTGGGTAAACAAACACAAGATTTACACAACAGCGACTAGGCGACGGCTTGCCGAACACACAGGCGCCATTTTGCCAAAGAGTCTCAAAAACAGCAGATTTAGAGCAGAAATCACTTCTGTCAGGACCACTATCGTCAAATATGATTGATTGACTATTAGCATATAGTTTGGATAAGAGCAGGGAGAGCAGCAATAACCCCCCTTAGGGTAAACAGAACAGAACCAACATAATGTATTGCAGATATCATTAATGTTGATATTAAATGTACGGAGGAGGGTAAATGAGCTCTGAGAAACATGATAGCTGCTGATAGTACTGAGGAGCTTATATATGTATGCAGTGATAGACATCGTATTCCTATAGGTAGACGTGATCAGCTGACAGTCAACTGATGCGAGCTTGACCTATGTGACCTGCCAGAACTGACGCTATACGCTTTAGTTTCCAAGGGAAATTAACACTAGAGGCAGTAAAACACCCAACAAATTGTATTCCTTTGCACAAAAATTATGATTACAGGGACAGATTATTGATTAATAAAGATAATTGTATTGTGCAAGGAACCACACAAAAATATGTTATAACCTCAGAACACGTTTACCATAGTGCATGTTTACCATAGTACACAATATTATAAAGAATAGCCTACATTTTGATGTTTACATCACATATTTAGCTCCATATGTGTGGCTTTTCTGCTGTAGTAAACTTGCTCAATGGCTCAACTGGTACAGCAATGCACTCATGATGTGAAGCGCTCGGGTATGAGTCCAGTGAAACACTAATCACAATAACAGAGCTCAAAGTAGAGTCAAGCTAAAATGGCACGGTTGTTTTAATGTCACTGGTTTGTAGGTGGTACGTTATTTTCAAAGGTGCGCTATTTTCTGAACTGCAGCAAAATGTACAACAACCAGCATAATAAAATGTTGCCAGATTTTTGGATAAAACCGAATATGCATTTTGTGCTACTCACTGGACATTTAACTTGTAAAGTGTCACCAAACATGTCGTGTGTGTGTGTAGCCCTTTGATGCATCACTGCAACCTTACATAACACAAGGATTTTGGAAATTAGATGGGTGAATTTCCTTTCCCTTTTGTCTCTAACTCGAATTTCACACTAACTGCTCTTCACTGTCTTTCTCTCTGTCGCCGTCAAAGCAATTTTCAATGTTCTCTTGCTTTCGTGATGTATTGCCAAAGACAATTCTGGCCCTAGTACAATACATGCGTGTCATAGCACATTAAGGAGATTTCCTACAGTAAAAACAAGTCTATTTTCAAGTATTCCTCATCCAAAGGAAACGGCTGGCTGCTACATCCCTCTGTCTTGCTGAGTGAGGAAAGACATGGTGATTGATTCAGCAATGTCTTCTGCTTCGCCCCTGACCATGTCTTTGTGAGACCACCCTTGACGTTTTTGTGGCGCTCTCCACCAACCGTTGAGCCAACTATTATTAGACCATTGCATCGTTGTGTTTGCTCAGCAAATAGTTAGCTGAGTCGGTTTATCTATTCTAGTCCAGGCTGGAGGTGGCGGAGCCCAACCTCAAGTCAAGGCTAGGCCTCACTGCGAAGCACTTATTTGTTATTATTGCACGTTTGTGCTTCGGTTAAGACCAAGTCTCCATGGCGGGGTATGAACAAGGTTCCCATTGAGAGAGACACTGAGGTTTCAGCCTGGGTCGCACAGTGCCGGGATGTGGCTTCCACAAGCCCTGAGACTCTCTGGCCTGTGTGTGAAAATAGCCTGACGCTCAAACTTTGCGGTTGGGTGTAAAATAACACCACCAGATTGCTATAAAAGCTTTCATATATCACAACCCCGGCACAATTCAGGCCAGGCGTTCCGAATCTCATGTGAGAAGGGGGCAAGAAGATAAATATTATTCAGAAACCCCAAATGACATCATCAATACCCACAACCTCATCAGATATGGTTATAGCTTCCTCATAACCTTGGGTTTTGGGAAATTATATATGTGATGTTTCCGTGTGGAGCTATATCTGAAACCAGAAGGCTATTGGAGGTGGTCTGCGGCTTAATGCTCTATATGTAAGATGAAAACCTCGGCATTTGGCTATTGTTATTTTGGAAATGTGAAACACACATGGCAGACTCTCTCCAGGACAAGCGTCCTGCAAAACAGGCCTGTTGTCTGAAACTCGCCTTTAATTACATTTGCAAAAATTGACAAGCTGGTCTCCAGGCATATAAAATGTGCTCCATCATACGCTTTGATTTTCCCTCTGAAAATCTTTAATTACAGGCATAGGAAAATAATGGATCTGCAGTAAAGTCATACGGCGAGATTTATCCTGAACTAGTTATTTGTGGCAAGTTGGGGGCAGCTGGTTTCAATAACAGTGACTGAAGGCAAAGCCAGAAATACTAGCGTTGCCAAGAGAATGTGGGGGGAAAAAACAAAAAGGCATTTCTGTCAGTTCTGCGGGCAGAGAGGAACTAAGAGTGGGATGATTTTGAACTGAAGCTTTATTTAGTAGAAATATCTAGTTCTGTGATGAAGCTCTAGATGGCGCAGGCTAATAGGTCCTTAAAGCGATCTGCTAGCTATAACAATTTACAACACGGCACAATCTGATTGGTCTCTGTTGCATCTGCAGCCAATCAGCAACTATTAACTAATAATTTGCTTCAGTGTTGGCTGTAGACTAGTTTTTCTCTGAAATGTAACACTTAAGATAAGTAAAACTCTTAAAAATAATGGCCGTGTCAGTCCTAATTTTAGGACTTTTCTTCATGCAATTCATATTTTGATTTAATCTAAATATTTAATCTTGATTTAAATCTTACCAGGGATTTTAAGGTATGGTTGCTGGTGATTTTGATTTGGAACCTCCAGAAAACTTTAACTCAATTTCTCTCTAAATTGTCTTTTCGACTTCAAACAGGTGTAGTTCAGTCATTTTTTGTCTGATTCCAATGAATATAAACTATTTGCCAGCACAGGTCACATAGGCTTTTGTGTTGTGCGCATACATGTATTACATTGTACTTATTTCTAAAAATGTAATGTAATTACAGCTGTCAATAATTTCTATAATTACATCTATAATTTTTGTATTAAACCTTAACCCATACCAACCTGTCTTAACCTTACCTCAATAGCAGCAAGTGTTTTACAGTACAACATCAACACAATAAGTACATTGTACCTAACAATTGTTTATTTATTTGGTTACATTATATTTTAAGGTTCCATTGTTACAGTGTAATTATATATTTAAGTACTGAGTATTGATGTACATACTATAGGCTTAGGGTAGGATTAGAGTTTGGTTTAGGGTCTGTTGCATGTAATTATGAACAATTTACTATTATTACTATGGTAAGTACATGTAACAAATGTAACAAGGACACTGTAACATAAAGTGTTTCCATTTATTTTTATAAGTACATAGTAATTGAAGACACATAGTATAAATTGGAACCAAACATTTAACAAAAGGAGGACTAGACAAAGACTAAACGATCGGAAATGAGGAGGCCGGATAAGGAGATGGCCAAACCAATATAATGGTTTATAGTGGTACACATGGCCAATATAAACACAGACAAAACCATGTGCTCATACACAAAACAAAGACAATCAGGACAGAAACCATTGCCTTTATCAGAGGTTTGGATCCTACATGCAAAAGAACAGCTAATATTTAAAAGTGCATATAAATGTGTTATCTTCAGTCATTCAGACTCATTCAAGACTTTGTCATTGATATATTTCCAGATATTTTGGTTCTTTGTCAAAAGTGGCAATTTTTCAAACTTGTATTCAAGAACATACTTTGAAATATTGTAGGTGGTCTAGATCTGAGCTTCCTCTTGTGTTCCTGCACGATTTCATTTTCAGAGAGTTGAATGACATGCACCATTGTTACCAGTGCAGGAACAGAAGCTGCTTTGTGCTCTTGCTGTCAGTTTGGTCTGACGTCTGAAGGTATAGCACGTCGAGAAACAAAGAAAAAAAAAAAAAGGGATGATAAAAGTTTGTATTTTAGTTGTTTAAGCAACTCAAAGAGATTTATGCTCCAGTTTAAAAAAACTTGTGCTATAACAGAAGGCACTGTGACACTTAGGTAAAGTGAAGTTTCTGAAAATGAGGTAATAAAACAAGGCTAATGACTTTATATTATTAGCTTTTGTTTAGCATTTTGGATGAGTTCAGCATTTTATTTATATTATAAGTGATATCAACCGCTCACCCTCCAACATTACTGTAAGTCTGTCACATGACCAAAAATGGATATTTCAAATTTACTTTGAAAAGTAATTCATTACAATATTGTGTTACTCCCTAAAAAGTAACAATTTGTGTTCATTAGTTACTTTTTAAGAAAGGTAATGCATTACGTTACTTTTGCATTCACTTTCTCACCTGGGCTGGGCTTGTTTTTTCTGGTCTCTTATTAAAAAGCCCATTAGCATTACTATTTATGTAACTATAATTTATATACTATTAATTTTGGGCCTTAAGCATTCAATTTCAGGGTTTGAATGTAAAGTGCTAAATTTCAAAATGCAAACACTGTCCAGGCTATATTTGACTAATATACACTAACATAATACAATTAAGCATTTGATAATATAGGTAACACTTTATTTTGCAATGTTCTTGTTACATACGGTGTGTTACATGTACTTACCATAGTAATAACAGTAAATTATGAATAATTACATGCAACTAACCCTAAACCAAACCTAATCCTAACCCTGACCCTATAGTAAGTACATGTTGTTAATTAATATTACTCAGTACTTAAATATATAATTACACTGTAACAATGACACCTTAAAATAAAGTGTAACCAAAATGTACTTATTGTGTACTTACTTTTGCAAAATTCTGCCAGATTCACATTTGCTGCTGTTAAAGTTGGGATATGGTCTAATATGATTATTACCTATCTGATTGCAAGTAGATATAATGTATGGCAACACTTTATTTTACAGTATCCTTGTTACACACGTTACATGAGTTACTGTAGTAATAACTATAAATCATGCATAATTACATGCAACTAACCTTAAACCAAACTCCAATCCTAAAGTAAGTACATGTTGTTAATTAATATTGCTCAGGACTTAAATGTATAACAACACTGTAACAAAGAGACCTTAAAATAAAGTGTAATGTACCGTATGTAATGTAATAGCAACGTATAAGTATACTGTTGGATTTATTGAGGACTTTTGAAGAAAGAAGATTCTTGGAAATGTCATGTTTGTCTAAATGTCTCTAGGGTGTTTTGTTAAGATGCGTTTTGGTTGATCGGATCACAAGTGGATGCCACTAAATACAGGTGTAAACAGGGTCTGAAACGCTTTGTCTACTTTCCACCACTTCCAGAGGTAGTTGAAAACGCATTAGACCAGAATGCTTTCATATCGTAGACACTCATGTGGTCAAACTTTGCTGCATTTGACCAAAACATTACAGTTGAAAATGCTGCTTTCATTATCCTTTTCATTTGCTTCCTTTCCTCTTGTAATCCACATTGAGTTTGCGCATCAGATTACTGAAGTAAAATAGATTATAAATGTAATTTGGGGTTGACTTGCACGTAAAGGGCAGACAAGATAACAGTGCATTGAAAGATGGACAGCAGTTCATTGTCACAGTGTTTGACACTTTCGGTTCTGTCTGAGTATATTGAGCAGATAGAGAGTAGATTGTAGCAGATCTAAATGTGTCCAAGTGCCAGAGAAGCTACATTCTCTCCTCTGTAACTCTGTCCTCAGGTTATTCATGTACTGCTGGAGCGGGTGGGTGGTGAGTGGAGTTCACTCTATCTAAATGTCAATCCTCTTTGTGTTGTAGAGGGTTACTGCTCGCCGGAGTGGGATGGCATCGTATGCTGGCCTGAGGGACTTCCTGGAAGGATGGTGTCCACTGCCTGCCCAGAGTACATATATGACTTCAACCACAAAGGTGAGCCTGCAGCCGCTGACCTGTGCTTAACTGACACATGTCGGAAGAGCATGCCGCTCCCTTGACAATAATGCATGCACATATTTGGAAGCCACATCCTCCAGAAACTGTGCCTTTCTCCTCTTACAGAACACTCCCAATTCTTCTCACGTCTTCCACACAAACATTCCGGAATACGTCCACACATTTTACACTCATAACAGAAAACAAGGTGTGTTTTCATAAAGTGAATATATTGTGTACCTGGACAGTGAATGGAGAACTAGCAGTGTGAATCCTAACTTGATTACATTTACATTTATTATTTATCTCACAAAGAAACGTATTGAAATATAGCTGCAAGCAGCAATTATCAGGGCCAAGCACAACAGAAGCCAACAAGGAAGCTAGCAGCAGACCAACTGCAAAAATGAGTAAAGACATTTGGTCAGAATGTGATAAAGCGTTAAGGAGATACAGCCTTATGTCTATTTTGGTAAGTCCTGCGCAAAATTAGTTTGCTCGTTATTCAAAAACAGTTTGATGAATCGACTTGAATTCCATAACTTTTTATTGGCATTGTCTGAAGATGATCTAGTTAAAATTTTGTGCAAATTGGATAACCCATCTAGGAGGAGTTTGAAAAAGTTGGCAAAAAGTTGGAACATTTCTGGAAAATTGGCACGACCAAAAATGACATCATATGATGCAATCGAATCATCTTGAGCCAAGGAATTAGAGGAACAAATAATTTTTCTAGCCCATACAGTTCAAAAGTTATTAGCACAAACTCAAGTGCAACTTTGGAAAGTTGGTGGCGCTAGAGGGATTGAGTTAGAGAATTTGCTGTGGTGACAGTTCAGACTGTCCTCTATCTGTGTGCCAAATTTCATAACTTTCCTTCAAGCGGTTCTATGGGCGGAAAAAAAAAGAACAATAAGAACACCAACGATTACAATAGCTGCCTTCACACCTTCGGTGCTCGGCCCCTAATTAACATATTTAATTAAACATGAAATTTTGAAGTTTTCTTGTAAAACATACAACAATAATCTTTATTTACAACTTCTAAAAAATATTTGTTATATATAGTTGGTAAGTTCATTCATTCACTCATTAATTTCCTTGAATCATTTCACACTGTTTGTTTCAAACTGTAATTTACAACATCTAAAAAATGAGAAGAATCTGATTCAGAGATTCGTTTACATCGTCACTCACAAAAGATGCGTCCCTGTGATATTTTTCAGGATTTTATTTTTCTTCTTTTGTGTTCTTTCAGTGGAAAACTGTATAAACAACATGTTTTGAACCAGATTTGTATTGTATATCATTTGCATTAATCATTTGACCTCTGATTGGCTACAATGACTGTTTACAAACCACTTCAATGGAAATACATAAATACTGATATAAATAAACACTTCAATGGAATAAGTAAATACTGAACTAAATACCCTAAAAGGCTGAAAAATACTGTCATACTGAATAATTGGATAGCTCTAAAATTCACATACTTTATAAAAGTCTAAATGTTAAAATTTAAAAGTATTGGATTTTGAATTTATTTATTATTTTAATTCTTGAATTAGCACAATAACTGAACACACTATAAGGTAGGAAATGAAAACCTAGAAACATATTTCGAGCAGATTTACTTGATTTGCTGTTTCCAAACAAGAAGTTTCCCTGCAAAATAGTATTTACAGTGTTGCTTTAGAGATGCATTAATTACACCAGCTAGAGACCTTCATATGAAAGCACTAATTGGACATCTTACTCATCTGTCCACAGTTATGGCTGTTTTTTTTATTTTTTTATTATTGTATTCCTTTTATCAATAACTCCATATTTGTGCCAATGTTTGATGCTAATAGGGGCAAATATTGAAAATTTCATACACCGTAGCTCTATTCTGTCAGCCTGACTGAGAAAATCAATGTATGAATGTCCTGAAAAGACGCGACGGCTTGGCTAGAGGATGTTTGTGCTGTGTCTCCAGGTCATGCCTACCGGCGCTGTGACATCAACGGGACCTGGGAACTGGCTTCAAATAACAACAAAACCTGGGCTAACTACAGCGAGTGTGCCAAATTCCTCAACCATTACAACCAGAACCAAGAGAGGGTAAGACCTTTGACCTTACACCTGCTGCTATCAGCTAAAATAGATTCAATTTAGAGAAACAGATCACACAAAACTGAAAACATTGTCATCACTTGCTCATTAATTCCACATTTATTCTTATGTTTCTAATGTTTAATTGGTCATACTGATTAATAAACAAGATGTATAGTTTCCTACTAACAATCAAGAATTAATATTACATACATTTTATAAGTAATGAGTTGTGTAATGCATTAGGTACACTGTAAAAAAAGTCGCGGCCTTACATTTTTAAGTACAATCAACTTGGATGTTTAAGTCATCTCAACTTAAAAAATGAGTTGAACATTGTAGAACTATAAAAAGTTGCTTAACTTATTTTGATGAGTTCAAAATCGCGTAGGTACTACATTTGAATTTGAACGAACTTCGTGACCGTCAAAAAAGTGCATTCTATATATTATGAATGAGTGTAGTATGAATGTAATCCGGACATAGTACATCCGCCATGTTGTTGTTATCATGTGACCCAACAGCGTCAGTTACGTCCCTTCACCTCCATTTATAAATCGTCTCCCGTGGCCTCATGAGATAGTAAACTCATATGCACACTTCAGAATCTCTCCGGAAGTAGTAGGTCATCCGGGTAATTTTCGCTTACTATGAATTAATACTATGAATTCGGACATACTACTTTGTTGGCGTACTGTTTTTCGCATACTATATAGTAGAGAAGTATTCGATTTCGGACGCAGCTATGTTGTCATAACTTATTGATCATATAATTTTTTTACAATGTTGATGTTTTCTAATTTAGTGTGTTATGTTAAATGTCGGTACTCTTTCCTCAAAACATGGCATGAAATCTAACCAAACAAACTGAGTGCAAACTGTCAGTTTGATTAGATTCTATAGGTTAGTTTTATAGTGTATATAAGACATTTTTACACTCATGTTATATTATGTAACTTTTAGCTTAACGTAGTCAATGTTTTAAGTTTCATCAGCTCAGTTATACTGAGTAGATTCTAGTATACTCCAGTCTATATTTTCAGTGAACTGAACCATTAGCACAGCTAATAGTCATCAATCAGGTATGTCACAAACACAGGCTTTACTCTTCAGCACAATGATAACCACAAAAACGTACAGAAATAATAACTGAATTGAATTGCTTGAAAATTTGTGAACCCCTTGCAGCATTGGTAAAATTGTGAATAATTTTAACAAAATAAGAGAGATCATACAAAAGGTGTTATTTTTTTATTTAGTACTGTCCTGAATAAGATATTTTACATAAAAGATGTTTTACATGTAGTCCACAAGACACAAAAATAGCTACATTTATAAAAATGTCCCCCTTTAAAAGTTTATGAACCCTTGATTCTTAACGCGATGCATTTAAGAGCCGGGGGTGAAAACTTTCTGAATTTGAAGATCAAGGTAAATTGTACTTAATTTCTCTTCCGGGAAACATGCAGGTATCTTCCGAAGGGCAGTACTAAATAAATTAATAAAAAAATAAAAATATGTATATATATATATATATATATATATATATATATATATATATATATATATACACTCACCTAAAGGATTATTAGGAACACCATACTAATACTGTGTTTGACCCCTTTCGCCTTCAGAACTGTCTTAATTCTACGTGGCATTGATTCAACAAGGTGCTGAAAGCATTCTTTAGAAATGTTGCCCCATATTGATAGGATAGCATCTTGCAGTTGATGGAGATTTGTGGGATGCATATCCAGGGCACGAAGCTCCCGTTCCCTTTCAGTCGGTCACGTTCGACGTACGTCGGACGTCACCGACTTAATCGATCACTTCAGGAGCCCCTAACAGCTTCGAGATATAGAGAACAGGCCAATGAGAATTGGCGTGCGAGATTTGCATTCGCGCTCCGCCCCGCGGCCGCGGGTATAAAGCGGAAGTGAAATGCACGCACGTTTGTCATTCACTTCGGAGCCGAACGGCGTTGATGAAGAACGAAACGAGAGAGAGAGAGAGAGAGAACAGACGAACAGAGAGAACGAGAGGCCAGAGAGAGAGGGAAACGCGTGTGTTGGCGAGACGGCACAACCAGCGCGACCGCGCCCCCTGCTGCATTAAGAGGAGAAAAAAAACAACTGCTGTTCTCACAGCAAGAGAGTTGTGAGTGCACACACACGGGCTGCACTATTTCCCGGTGTGTTGCCGCGGTCCTCCCCTGAGTGCTTCAGCACAAAAAAAAGAGCGTTTTTCCTCACAAAGAGAGCTACACGGGTGTGACACTGCGCCTTTTCGAGATGTCATTCCACCCGCGGCGCTACTGGATGCGGTCGCTCCCTGTCACCCGCTGACGGTCACAATCGCTGTATCACGTGCCTGGGCTTACAGCACGCTGAGGCAGCCTTTGTGGATAGTTCGCGTTCTCACTGCGGAACATGACTATCGCAGCGCTTAGGTCGAGACTCGCCTACATTCGTGAAGGTGGAGTCCCCTACCCATGCCTCGATCTAGCTCTATTCCCCAGAATAGATCTACTTGACGAATGGCCGGGTGACCTGAGGATTACGGTTAGGGCTAACCCGCCGAGCGCACCTCCGCAGGCCCCTAACCTCACAAGCGCCGCTACCGGTTGAGCTTCGGAGGACCCGCTGGCCCCTCCCATGGGCGTCCGGCGGTCTCTTTCGGAGCTCCGGCGGAGGAGCAGATGTCGATCGCTGCATCGGAGGGGGAGTTCCAGTCCTCGGAGGATGAAGATTCGGCTGCACTGCCTCCCTCTGGGAGAGTGGCAGCGGTCGAGTCAGACCCCGAGTTGACGGCTATGCTTTCCGGCCGCCGAAAAGGTCGGGCTTGAGTGGAACCTCCACCACGCCCCGAACCTTCTAGGTTGGACGATTGGTTTCTTGGGGCGGGCCGCGCTGGTTCTCAGCGTCCCGCCCCGGTACCTTTCTTCCCGGAGGTGCATGAGGAGCTCACCAGGTCGTGGTCGACACCCTTTAGTGCCAGGAACCGACCCGGTGGCTCCTCCTCCTCACTACCCTTGACGGCGGGCAAGCCAGGGGTACGTGGGGATCCCGCCGTGGAGCGGGCCGTCGCGGCAACTGTGTCCGGCGACGCCTCCAATTGGCGCGGTGACCCACGCCTCTCCGCCCAAGGCCTGTAAGTTCTCCTCCAGTCTGACTGCGAAGGCTTACAGGTCTTGTGGCCAGGCTGCGTCCGCCTTGCATGCCATGGCGCTGCTTCAGGTGCATCAGGCCCAGGCACTCATGGATATGCACGAGGGTAGCCCTGGCCCAGAGCTCCTCCGGGAGCCCGGACGGCGACGACCTCGCCCCTCGCGACGGCGAAAGTCACCGCCCGCTCCATCGGTCAGGCGATGTCCACTCTAGTGGTCCAGGAGCGGCATCTCTGGCTCAACCTGGCCGACATGAGGGAGACCGATAAGACTCGGTTCCTGGACTCCCCCATCTCCCCGGCCGGGTTGTTCGGCGACGCGGTCGAGAGCTTTGCCCAGCAGTTCTCGCCGCCCAGAAGCAGACGGAGGCCATAAAATACATCCTGCCCCGGCGGTCAGCTGCTGCCTCCACCCCCGCCGCCGCCGCAGCACCTCCGCCTGCTCGTCGCCGAGGACGTCCGCCCGCCGCTGCCCCCGCTCCCGCCCCAGCCCAGCAGCAGCCTCCACCCGGCGCCGGCGTGGAGCCGGCCGTGGGAAGGACGCCCAGCCCGCCAGGCCGCTGCCAAGCCAGGTGGCAAGCGCGTCGTAAGAGACCCTGAGACGGGCCACCCAGAGATGGAGGAGACTGCTCTTCGGGAGACGGCCGCAGCACCTCTCCCCCCCCCGGAGGAGGGCCGGGGGGCGATATTGTGTCATCCTGTTCCGCCGCTAGCCCCAGTGCTAGCGGCACCCAAATTGTCAATAAAAGAGCAGTTTCGGAATCTCTGGGTGCCAAGAGAGTGCGCTTGGCGGTGTTCGACGCCCATGCCTTGTCACCTCAGGCGCTCTCTTATCGCCAGCAGGGGTGCCGGCTGTGTCTGGGACGCCACCAACGGCCTCCCCCACACTCGCGTGCCCCCTCAGCGGAAGCAGGTAAGTGTTGCACAGCACACTCCAGACCCCACCTTGGGCCGCTACCATGCCGCCCGTATCGGGTCCCTGCATGCCACCGCGCTGCCCCGCTGCGGGTACGCCTGTGGTGCCGCTGGTCCCGCTTGCACGGTTCCTGGGAGCCTGGCTAGCGCTTCCCAGCCCGCTCTCGCTGGCTCATCCGCACTATCAGACTCGGCTATGCGATTCAGTTCGCCCGGCGCCCCCAAGTTCAGGGCGTTCACTTCACCTCCGTGACGAAGGAGAATGCCCCTGTGCTCCAGGCGGAGATCGCAGTCCTACTGGCGAAGGACGCGATAGAGCCGGTCCTCCAGCCGATATGAAGACCGGCTTCTACAGCCCGCACTTCATTGTACCCAAGAAAAGCGGCGGGTTACGACCGATCTTGGATCTGCGACTTCTGAACCAGTCCCTTCACAGGCTGCCGTTCAGGATGTTAACGCAGAAACGCATCTTCAGGTGCGTCCGTCCCAAGATTGGTTTGCAGCGATCGACCTGAAGGACGCGTACTTTCATGTCTCGATTCTCCCTCGACACAGACCGTTCCTACGCTTTGCATTCGACGGACGAGCATATCAGTACAAGGTCCTACCCTGCGGGCTGGCCCTGTCGCCCCGTGTCTTCACGAAAGTCGCGGAGGCGGCCATTGCTCCCATGAGAGAGCGTGGTGTTCGTGATTCTCAACTACCTCGACGACTGGCTGATCCTTGCCCAGTCGCGAGAGCAGTTGTGCGAACACAGGGACATGGTGCTCCGTCACCTTTGCCGGTTGGGGCTTCAGGTCAACTGGGAGAAGAGCAAACTCTGCTCCTCGCAGAGGATCTCTTTCTCGGATGGAGATAGACTCGGTCGCCGACGGGCGCGCCTCACCGAGGAGCGCGTCCAGTCAGTGTTGAACTGGGCGTGAACTCGCTCAACGCAGGATAGCGGTACCACTGAAACATTTTCAGAGGCTCCTGGGGCATATGGCGCCCGCAGCCGCAGTAACGCCGCTGGGATTGCTTCATATGAGACCGCTTCAATGCTGGCTCCACGACCGGGTCCCGAGATGGGCGTGGCACAGCGGAACTCTCCGTGTCCAAGTGACGCCGAGATGCCGCCAAACCTTCAGCCCATGGTCGGACCCTTCATTTCTACGGGCAGGCGTGCCTCTAGAACAAGTGTCCAGGCATGCTGTTGTCTCCACGGATGCCTCATCCACCGGCTGGGGTGCCACGCATAACGGGCTTGCAGTGTCGGGTCTGTGGACGGGCCCCAACTGCAATGGCATATCAATTGCCTGGAGTTGTTAGCAGTTCGTCTTGCACTCAGCCGCTTCAAAACGCCGCTCAGAGGCAAGCACGTTCTGGTCCGCACGGACAGCACCGCGGCCGCTGCGCACATCAACAAACAGGGTGGTCACGCTCCCGTCGCATGTCACAACTCGCCCGCCATCTCCTCCTATGGAGTCAGAAGCATCTGAGGTCGCCGTGCCATTCATATTCGGGCCTGCTCAATCGTGCGGCCGACGAGCTCTCACGACAGCCAGTGCTCCCGGGAGAGTGGAGACTCCATCCCCAGGTGGTCCAGCTGATCTGGAGTCGCCCGGGGCCGCGCAGGTAGATCTGTTTGCCGCCGGACTCCACCCACTGCCAGCTGTTCTATTCCCTGACCGAGGGGACCCTCGGTTCGGATGCGCTGGCACACAGCTGGCCCGGGGCCTACGCAAATATGCGTTTCCCCAGTGAGCCTTCTTGCACAAACACTGTGCAAGGTCAGGGAGGACGAGGAGCAGGTCCTGTTGGTCGCTCCGCACTGGCCCAACAGGACTTGGTTTTCGGAACTAGTGCTCCTCGCGACAGCACCCCTTGGCCCATTCCTCTGAGGAAGGACCTCCTGACTCAGAGACGGGCACCCTCTGGCACCCGCGTCCGGACCTCTGGAAACTCCATGTCTGGTCCCTGGACGGACGCGGAGGTTCTAGGCGGTCTGCCACAAGCTGTGGTAGACACCATTACTTCCGCTAGAGCGCCTCTACAAGGCACCTCTACGCGTTGAAGTGGAACCTGTTCGTCGAATGGTGCTCTTCTCGCCGAGAAGACCCCGAAGGTGTTCGGTCAGTTCTGTGCTTTCCTTCCTACAAGACGGGTTGGAGCGAAGGCTGTCTCCCTCCACCCTCAAAGTTTATGTGGCCGCCATCGCCGCCAATCATGACTACGAGGCGGGAAGTCCTTAGGGAAGCACGATCTGATCGTCAGGTTCCTGAGGGGGCGAGAGACTGAATCCGCCTCGCCCTCTCTCTATACCCTCTTGGGACCTGTCTCTGGTGCTGACCGCACTGCAGAGGCCTCCTTTGAGCCTTTGCAGTCAGCTGAGTTAAAAATTCTGTCTCTGAAGACAGTACTCCTGACTGCATTGGCCTCCATCAAGAGGGTAGGGGACCTGCAGGCTTTTTCGGTCGATTTAATCGTGCCTGGAATTCGGGCCTGGTAACTCTCACGTAATCCTGAGACCCCGGCGGGATATGTGCCCCAAGGTTCCCACCACTCCTTTCCGGGACCAGGTGGTGAGCCTGCAAGCGCTGCCTTCGGAGGAGGCAGACCCAGCCCTAGCTTTTCTGTCCCGTCCGCGCTGCGGACTTACGTGGACAGAACGCAAAGCTTCAGGACCTCAGAACAGCTCTTCGTCTGTTATGGAGGACAGCAGAAGGGAAAGGCTGTCTCCAAGCAGAGGATGGCCCACTGGATAGTGGATGCCATCGTCTTGGCGTATGAAACCCAAGACGTGCCCTGCCCGCTCAGGTTAAGAGCCCACTCCACCAGGGGTGTAGCTTCTTCCTGGGCGCTGGCTCGTGGCGCCTCGCTGGCAGATATTTGTAGGGCTGCGGGCTGGGCGACACCTAACACGCTCGCTAGGTTCTATAGCTCACGGTAGAGCCGGTATCTTCCTGTGTGCTCACTTCCCATAGTCAGTAACACCGGTGCCCGTTCTAAAGTGTCGGCTTGCTGCGCCACTCCCTTCCCCATGGAACGGATACGTGCGCTTATATGCTCCAGTCGAGTTCCCCAGTATGGCGAACCCTGTCGAGTCCTCCGCAACCCTCGGCAGTCGGACGTGGCGAGCGTCCGACGCCAGGCCTAACGCTTCGTATGCATTGGTGGAACTTGTGTTAGGCTGGGTTCCATATGTTGTGACCCCACGGCGGTCCCATATGTGTATTCTCCACGGTAAGTCTCCCTTCGCGAGCTCGTGTCTTTCCTCTCTGCCGTCTCAGTGTGGTGTGGACCCCGCCTAAATGGCCGGAGCCACCCTGGGGCTTCCGTATGTAGCACTGCCCACGGCCAGTCCATACGTGTATTCTCCACATGGTAACTCCCTCCGGGCATGATGTGGCTTCCGCAGCGGCCCCGGGCACGCTTTCCCAGCGTTATCCAATAGTCGGCTGAGTGGGTCTTGCGGAACAGCAGCTGACTCTCCCTGCGTGAATTTCCCGCCTGGAACAGCCGGGTCTGAGGGGCTTTCCCAGGGCGCTGGAAGTGGTAGCAACTGTGGCGTGTTCCAAAGGGATCCCAATTGTCGGTGACGCCCGACGACGTCGAACGTGACCGACTGAAAGGGAACGTCTCGGTTACGATATGGTAACCCTCGTTCCCTGAAGGAGGGAACGGAGACGCACGCCCCGTCGCCACAATTGCTGTACCATCACTGCAGGCCGAGTCAGTAGTTCGGCTCCTCAGTGAAAAACAAACGCGTCGCGTGCATTTCACTTCCGCTTTATACCGCGACGCTGGGCGGAGCGCGAGATGCAAATCTCGCACGCCAATTCTCATTGGCCTGTTCTCTATATCTCGAAGCTGTTAGGGGCTCCCTGAAGTGATCCCGATTCGTCGGTGACGTCCGACGTACGTCTCCGTTCCCTCCTTCAGGGAACGAGGGTTACCATACGTAACCGAGACGTTCCACCACATCCCAAAGATGCTCTATTGGGTTGAGATCTGGTGACTGTGGGGGCCATTTTAGTACAGTGAACTGTACTAAATAATTTGAAATGTACTAAATAATTGTAATTTGAAATGATTCGAGCTTTGTGACATGGTGCATTATCCTGCTGGAAGTAGCCATCAGAGAATGGGTACATGGTGGTCATAAAGGGATGGACATGGTCAGAAAGGTGGACATACTCAGGTAGGCCGTGGCATTTAAACGATGCCCAATTGGCACTAAGGGGCCTAAAGTGTGCCAAGAAAACATCCCCCACACCATTACACCACCACCACCAGCCTGCACAGTGGTAACAAGACATGATGGATCCATGTTCTCATTCTGTTTACGCCAAATTCTGACTCTACCATCTGAATGTCTCAACAGAAATTAAGACTCATCAGACCAGGCAACATTTTTCCAGTCTTCAACTGTCCAATTTTGGTGAGCTTGTGCAAATTGTAGCCTCTTTTTCCTATTTGTAGTGGAGATGAGTGGTACCCGGTGGGGTCTTCTGCTGTTGTAGCCCATCCGCCTCAAGGTTGTGCGTGTTGTGGCTTCACAAATGCTTTGCTTCATACCTCGGTTGTAACGAGTGGTTATTTCAGTCAAAGTTGCTCTTCTATCAGCTTGAATCAGTCGGCCCATTCTCCTCTGACCTCTAGCATCAACAAGGCATTTTCGCCCACAGGACTGCCCGTGATACTGGATTTTTTTCCTTTTCACACCATTCTTTGTAAACCCTAGAAATGGTTGTGCGTGAAAATCCCAGTAACTGAGCAGATTGTGAAATACTCAGACCGGCCCGTCTGGCACCAACAACCATGCCACGCTCAAAATTGCTTAAATCACCTTTCTTTCCCATTCTGACATTCAGTTTGGAGTTCAGGAGATTGTCTTGACCAGGACCACACCCCTAAATGCATTGAAGCATATATTTTGTTTATATATATATATATATAAATAAAATAAGAAAAATTTGGACATCTTCATCCTGTTCAAAAGTTTTCACCCCCAGCTCTTAATGCGTCATGTTCCCTTCTAGAGCATCAGTGAACCTTTATTAATAGTTGTGTTTGAATGCCTCAATCGTCCTCAGTGTGAAAAGATGGATCTTAAAATCATAGTCACTGCTGGAGAGGGTTCAAATATACAAAAGATTCTGGAAAACTGAAGAACAACCATCAAAAAAAACAAACAGCTATGGATCATCCAGGGAACGGGACACCGTATTAAGAATCATTGGTTCATAATCTTTTGAACAGGGTCATTTTTATAAAATCTATTTTTTTTTCCTTCTAGTGGACTATATGTAAAAATCTTATTCTTATTCAGGACAGTACTAAAAAAATAACATGCATTTTGTATGATCTCTCATATTTTGTTAAATTTATTCACATTTTCACAGATTCTGCAAGGGGTCACAAACTTTCAAGCAGCACTGTATGAGGATCGAACAATGTAATTAAGCTGTGACAGTGTTGAGCAATTGTGTTGCTTTGGCTCATTTTAAGTAAAGTGAACAAGCAGCAAACAGTGTATACTTCAGTGTATACAGCCTAGGCTATATATTCATATATTACTTCATTTGGCAGTAATTGCATGAGGCGTACATATACATACACACATATTCATACACATTGCGGCAGGCTTTTTTTCTGTGAATGAAGCACAGTCTGTAATGAGGCATGTCTGCGCACGGGAATGCCAGTGTCTTAATTTAAATATTGAAGACACAGTTTCTCACAATTTCAGGACTGTGTGCAGGTGGTTAGTGAATAAGACACAGGTATTTGTGTTGATATACAATAAGCAAAATTAAGCTTCCCCTTTAGTGTTTCCCCCCTAATTTTTTGCATTTTGATTTGTTCCTCACACAAAGTTATCATGGCTTTAGAAGACTTTGGAATTTAGCTTGGAACAGCATGAGAGGAAATTACTTTTTTTCATATTGCTTTAAAAGTCAAACCACATTGTGTGGACACAGTTCATTAGTCATCAATGTTAACACTGAAGTCTTTTGTTTGTTTAGCTTTGTTTAGATTCATTTCTCTCAACGGTGTGCTTTTCATTTTGGTGTAGACTGGCGAAAAGCTGAGCTGTGGGCAGAACTATTTACCATTTAGATGAGAAATGCACATAAACTGAACCCTCAGTGGAAAGTGTATTCCACTGCAGCAGTCTGAATTGAATTCAATGGAATCGGCATAATCAATTTAGTTGAACCTCTAGATTACAGAACATCCCAGCTAACGGGGAACGTTCTGTCAAGGCGCTCTCTAAACAAACTTTTTTTTTTCGATAGAACTTTTGCTCAAAATGATCTGGTCTTTAATAATGTTCTCAAAACGTTGGCACAAAAACATTTACATGTTCAGAGAACATTCAAAACCAACTTTTTCATACATTTTAATGAGAGGCATTAGTACATACACTATATTGCCAAAAGTTTTGGGACGACTGCCTTTACATGCACATGAATTTTAATGACATCCCATTCTTAATCCGTAGGGTTTAATATGGAGTTGGCCCACCCTTTGCAGCTATAACACCTTCAACTCTTCTGGGAAGGCTTTCCACAAGGTTTAGGAGAGTGTTTATGGGAATTTTTTACCATTCTTCTAGAAGCACATTTGTGAGGTCAGGCACTGATGTTGGATGAGAAGGCCTGGCTCACAGTTGCCACTCTAATTCATCCCAAAGGTTTTCTATCGGGTTGAGGTCAGGACTCTGTGCAGGCCAGTCAAGTTCCTCCACATCAAACTCGCTCATCCATGTCTTTATGGACCTTGCTTTGTGCACTGGTGCGCAGACATGTTGGAACAGGAAGGGGCCATCCCCACCGTTCTCCTGGCAACCGGCAAAACGCAGACACGTTTCCACTGCTCTAGAATCCAGTGGTGTCGTGCTTTACACCACTGCATCTGACGCTTTGCATTGCACTTGGTGATGTATATCTCACCAAGTGCACCTTCAACTCAATCTGGCAAAGACAGAACTCTTTGTGGTCTCAGCCAAGCCAGTATTAGTACTTCACCATACTGTCTCCATTCAGCTCGGTTCATCATCCATAACTCCGTCCAGGACAGCCAGGAACCTTGGAGTTGTGATTGATGATCAGATAAAAATTCACTGACCACATCACTGCAACAACCCGGTCCTGCCGATTTGCCTTATACAACATTAGGAAGATTAGACCCTTCCTATCAGAGCAGGCCACACAACTCCTGGTACAACTTCTTGTTCTCTCCAGACTTGACTACTGTAATGCTCTAGCATGCACTGTAATGCTCCAGCATGCACAATCAAACCCTTGCAACTGATCCAGAATGCAGTCTTTAATGAGCCGAAGAGAGTGCATATCACCCCTCTCTTCATCAGTGTGCACTGGCTGCCAATAGCCGCTCGAATCAAATTCAAGGCACTGGTGCTCGCCTACAAGGCAACCACTGGCTCTGCACCAACATACCTAAACTCGCTT
This sequence comes from Paracanthobrama guichenoti, assembly GCA_018749465.1. Taxonomy (NCBI): domain Eukaryota; kingdom Metazoa; phylum Chordata; class Actinopteri; order Cypriniformes; family Gobionidae; genus Paracanthobrama; species Paracanthobrama guichenoti. The sequence continues at coordinate 34,587,026 of CM031944.1, read as the reverse complement.
GTTCAGACTTACATACCCTCCAGAAGCTTGTGTTCTGCAAGTGAAAGGCACCTTGTGGCACCATCCCAAAGAGGCATGAAATCCCTCACAAAGGCCTTTTCCTGGTCCGTTCCCACCTGGTGGAATGACCTGCCTGTCTCAATTCGAGCAGCCGAGTCAGTAGCCATTTTCAAAAAATATCTTAAAACGCATCTTTTCCAGCAGCACCTAACCAATAAAGAATAGCACTTATCACTCTGTTCGTTTTCTGTTTGTCTATTTAAAAAAAAAAAAAAAAATTGTTCTGTCCTCTGTGTTCTGTGCTAGATTAACTGAGACTTGTTACAGCACCTGCATATTGTTGCCCTTGACTGTTTTTGGTTGCTTCTATTGCTCTCATTTGTAAGTCGCTTTGGATAAAAGCGTCTGCTAAATGACTAAATGTAAATGTATCGCAGTAGTTACTGTATATTACGCTGCTGTCACTTTAATACACAGATCTAATATACACATGCGATTTCTTTCCCTTCTGTTTACGTTCACAGACATAACCGACTGTTTTTGTGAACTTTGCATGTTTTTGACCTAACCTTGTGTGTGTTTGACAGTTTAAGCTCAATAAGATGTGAAAGAGAACTTAGTTTAATACTCACGGGATGCTCTGTCTGACATCCAGCTTTCTGTGCCCGTGCTCCGGGTGTGTGCGCTCAGAAAACCATATATCAGAAGTTTAGACTAATATGGCTTTAAAACGCATGCAGATCATACACTTTCATGATGATGAAGAAACACGATTCTCTCAGCTTTTTGTTCAAAATGTTGCATTTTTATGATACTTACCCATATTCAAGTGAAAAAGACAAAAAAATGCATGAAGCTAGAATAAAATGTTTTTTTAAGAAGAGGGTCTGTTTTTTTTTTTTTTTTTTTTTTTTTTTTATAATGCTGTATGTTCAGATATTCATATAACAAAATATTCTGGGGACTTTAATTTTTGTAAAAATTATAAAACATGCTAGCACTGGCTGGCACAAAAAAACACTGGTGGGGAAAGAGTTGATAACAAGCTCTTGATTGTATTGGCTTGTTTGGGTTATATCCTGAGGAGTTTCATTTTGCTCTCACATTTAATTTGAATTTAAGAGCTGGTTTATTCTGTAATAGCTGTTCTACCACACTATAACACAATCTCTACAAGCTGACACCTTTTACACTCATGCCACTTATCTCTTTTTGCAAAGCATTTTGATTTGTTTTAGTTCCACAAATTTACATGAATAGATCAAAATGAGATGAGATTATGTGAATGTTTTTATGATGTGGATCATTAAGATAATTTGCCAGTTCAGACACTTAAGTTTACACATGTTGCTCATATCTCGGTTGTTCATTTATTAACAGGTCAGATGACCTCTGGATTAAGTTATTCATATTCATAACAATTCTGTCACAAAGATATAATTTGCTTTCTAGATACGTTTTTCAGACATTCTTCTCGTATCCATGGATGCTCACTGCACCAAGATTATTATGTTAAAATCTTCAATTATGGTTTACATTTTGTATTATTTTTTGGAAGATATCTTCCTTTGAATTGTAACATCCTAGATTGAGAGTGGAGATCTATATTTTGAGGTCATGCCTATATTTGCTTCGAATAGGCATTTGCTGAAATCCCGAGAGCCACTTCTGTAGTTAATGAAAAATTCATCCACACAAATAAAATGCTTTGGTGTGCGGCAACTGAATGGCACCATCGCAGCGCTGGGTTTGGCCATCACCCCTCATGCTAAGTATTAACAGCTGGCAAGTCTCTTGTTCTATCAGCCCCGGATTGCTCTCCTCTAACGCATCCCGCTGATCCAGCGAGCTCGGTTTGTGCGGTCGTGATGTGAAGTCACTCGGCTGACGGCAGCCTGAAGTAATCTTAGTTGAAAGTGTGGCCGCTCACTGCTTAGTTTTTGTCAGGCCTCTGAACTTCAAGACAAACTGTTTTCGCATGAGCCAGTGAGCAGACACCTTAGTCACAGGGTGTCAGCTTGCTCTCTAAATAAACAGTGGTTTTTTTTTGACGGAAAAACTGACAAAGGCAGAGATTCAGTTGATAATTCCTTTACCAGCTCTGCTTTCATTTACACACCAAAAGATGCAAATGCTTGAGCTTTGAGTTTAAGCCCAAACAGAAATCAGACACTGCTGACATGATGTGGGATTGTTTCAGACAAGCTCATAATGACAATATATGAACAAATGAAATGGTTCCAGACTTTGAACTAGTCCAATTTACATTATAAATTAACATACATTTTGGTCTTATTGGTTTTAAAGCTGCAGTCCGTAACTTTTTTTGGTTAAAAAAAGGCAGACCAACCTAAAAATGTAACATTTTACTTTTGTCATCCTAGTAACAATCAGAGCAGGGTGTAATGGAGTACAGCAGAGCAGTATCAACAATATCAAATATTGGGGGGATCAATTTGGCCATTTCTAATTATTGCAGGGGACTTGTCCCCCTCAATGTCTATGGTGATTACTGCCCTGGATTACAGCATCATTTCTATCTACTCGCATCGCATCAAAGTTTGCAGCACAGCTGATCACAGTCATGTCTGTTGAGCTCAAATGCAATAATCTCGCCACTGCAACTGCGTTTCTGCACTCTCATGAATGCTTTTGGTGATAGTGCAAAACCCATTATAATAGTTTGCGCTGAAATAAAGTGATTGACAGCTCCAGTGAGAGTTGAAAATAAACAGTACTAAAGAGGATGGAGTGCAAAATGTACTGGTATTGCTGCTAATTAAAGCTATATTGCTTTATTCTTCTTTATAAATGTTCAGTATATGATTAGATTAATTGTCTGCATGATACTTGACACCATCTCCTGTGCCTCACTCTCTTATTGTTGTCTTCATTCTCAGGAGGTTTTTGACAGACTTTACCTGATCTACACGGTGGGCTACTCCATCTCTCTGGGATCACTTATGGTGGCAACAGTCATCCTAGGATACTTTCGGTAAGAAAAACCCTCCTTGTTTTCACAGAGAGGATTCACGAAACCCCTCACAAATGAGGAATCTTCCAAAGCAATTTTAAGGGCCTTTTCCTCATTCTGGGGTCCTTGCAGGCAACAAGTTTGTGTGATTCTCGTATGATACTGTCTGAACAAAAATATCATATCAAACAAGATCTGTATACATGAAATATCCTGACGTTGTATTTCTATTTTACATTTTTACTTTCTCTTTGATCTATACAGTTCTTGCATAGATGTAATCAGTAATCTGATATATGTCCCATTTTGTGGACATCTATATTTATTTACTTGATGCAAGTTTTCATCAATTTTCATCAATGATGAATGTCTGCTAGCTGGCAAAAGACAGATATTTATATTAAATTTAAGAGAAATTAGAGAGAAAGTGACTATTTTACTTTTAAAACTAAAGTAACTTTGTTAAAGCGATCAGTTTTCCAAATGAACTGCATCAAATGAATGTTTATCTACTAGTTTCACCCAGTGTGTGTGCTGGCCCTTTTTCAACATTAAGACATATGAGTGCATTTATTACTTTTGCGTTCAATCGTTCCATTTTCATTACTAATTAATGCAAAGAGGTTCCCTTCGTTATTTATCCAGCGGGCTTATTCAAATAAAGGGTCGGGTCGAGTGCGGAACGAGCCGCTGACAGGTACCAGATTAGCTTGACTCGGCTCCAGTGCTCCGTGTTTTTAAGAGGCAGCCCATTGCCTAGGCACCCGGAAATGCAGGTCAGGAAAATGACTTTAATAAGGGCTCGTTTGGGCTGCTGCTGAAGCGCTGCCAGCCTTTCCATGCTCTGCACTCACAGTGTCAGCAGTATGGTCTCAGGTGCATGGGGCTCCAGGACATCAGCCATGCGGCGCGGTGACTCTCAAACATTACCTCCAGTGTCTGAGACACGCTCCACACAGATCTGCTCTCTGGAACCTCCCGATCAATCGCTCCCAACGGGATGGTGGTTAAACAGCAGTTTGTCTAATGACGAGGAGGCAAGTGATTCCACGCAGTCGCCCTAAACCTCTCCAGAGGAGAGAGAGGAATAACAAAAATAAACCCAAAAGGTTTCACATTTCAACATGGGACTGAAATTAAAATTTGAACTCTGCTTTTTAGTGAGAAATTACATTCTCTGAATGAACAACAATTGGATAAGATACTGATCACACAAGAAATTACAATAATCAATTATATGGCTTTTGCAATAGAATTATGGTCACATCTTTTATTTGTCAAGTTTATGTAATAAAAACTTAGGGAAATAAAGACATACATCACATTTAAATAAATGTATATTTTTCCAAACAAAAATATAGGCTTCTTTCTTTTTTTAATTGACCATAATAAATTATTTGATTTTAGTATTAGTAATTTATTTTTAATTATTATTATTTTACATTTTGGATGTAGCTTTCTATGACAATTTCTGTGACTTTAATTTTTGCCTAGTCATTTTTTTATTATCCCTAATTTGAAACCATAATTTTCAAATGTTATTTGTCCTAGAACTTTCAAGTTACAATCACCAAATATATAAAAGACCATTCTTTCCAGGTCTGTCTACCCTAGCAACGCCCTAGCAACCACCCAGACAATCATGGAAAAATCATGGAAATGAATGAAATTTAAAAGAGCATAGAAAGTCAATTTCTATAGTCATTATAATGTTTTTAATTTTACTGTTTCTTTGGCTAAAAATACTTTTTGTGTGTGTGATGTCTATAAAAAATAAAACATTTTAAACCCATATACGATCATATACAGCTATCACAATATCATATTTAATCAGAATTTACAATAATAATATTGCAATATCTATAGAAAATTTGGGGAAAAAACAATCTTGAACATAACTAAGACCTTAATGAAATATTTCCCATTTAAGGCTGTAGAAAACTATCTGCAGCTTATGCCACCCATGAAAGACGATTTTAGCCCTGATTTTCCACTCAACTGCAGTTAATTGAGATCACAGAAACTAAGGCAAATTGGTGCAACCATCGCTATGTTTGGATTAACAAAGACGCCGTCTGAGAGAAGAGTTAATGCTTAGCAGGTTAAATATCTAGTCCTGTCTGTGATCCAAGTCCTGTAGTGTAAAAAGTGTTTTGATTGGAACTGACATCAGCAAAGACAGACAGTTGATTACTGTGAAAAGAACAGCAATTCGAGGAGTGTATAGGCAGCATTACTCTGTGGACCATGGCGAAATCTGCAGGATGATGGGCGAATTTGGGTGACATATTGGTAGTATTGCCCCCTTTTGTGCTTACTGTTTATCTGCACTTCCCGTTTACGATATTATCATACGTTTGACATTAACATGATATCAATGTTTCATCTACACTGGTATATTGAGACAAATTATAAGAATTCATTGGTCAGAAAATGTTGGAACCCTGCTAGAGAGCCTAACATTTTAAAACACTCAGTAAACCATACCAAAAATCATAACAGTACTTTTATTTTTAAAATATCACTAAACAATTTGTGGTGAATGTCTGGTGTTGGACCAAAGCAACAAACACCCACAATCATTATTGACCAGTGGTGGTTCTGAAACAATTTTTGAAATTGTGCACTTATAGTACAAAATGATCAGACATTCTCATGAGTTTGCTATTGATTGTTGTCTGTGTTTGAAAGAAGAGACACTTTGGTGCAGACATTCCTGTACTCTTTTAGTTGACATCTATACAGGATCCTTTTGAGACAAACCTATGTCTCAAAAAGACATCAGCTTCAATATCCAATGTGATCTCATGAATAAAAATGCATTTATACCTAAAGTTTGGTTCAAGCACATGTATGTTTTTTTTTTTGTTTTTGTTTTTTTCACATTTGCATAAACATTAAAACATACAGAATGAAAATGTTGCTAGCATCTAAAACACATTTTTATGCATGAACAGCTTTAGAAACGTAGAAAGTTTGCTCATCGTTTTAGGTTACTGAACCTTAGGTTGAATACTGATTTAATAAAATTTATTAATGAATACTTCATTAATAAAATGATTAGATTTTAGATTTTATTTTATTTATTCAATGAGATTTCAATGCCACATTACATATGTTATTACACATTACATTACATTATATAACACATTTACCTCATTGGACATTATAATATATATTTTTTCTTTTCTTTTTATGGTGCTATATTTAACACATTCTTTTAAAGGTATTCCTGTCACATGTTGTGTTGCCCGGTCACATGTTCCTTTGTTTAGTTTTCCCGCCACTCCTGTATCACCCTCATTATGAGTTAATTTGTCCCAGCTGTGTCCTGTTAATTAGTTCATCACCTTGTTTCCCCTGTCTATATAAGCCCTCTGTGTGCCCTCAGTGTTTGTCGGTTCTCGTTTGCGTTTGTTGGTGTTTTCCCTGTTTGTTTCCCGAGTTTGTGATTAAAGTTCCAAGTTCCAAGTTCCAAGTTCCGAGTTCTCCTTCGCCTTTGTGAGTTTGTTCCACACCAAATCCGTAACAGAAGAACCGACCGAAACAGTTTTTTTTGCGCGACGTTTTTCTCCTTTGTTTTGAGTTTTCCCTGTGTTCCCGATGGCCCTTCCCGCTGTTCGTCTTCTCTGCCTGGAGCAGGGAGACTGCCCGCTGGAATTGCACACACGGGACTTCCTGGACCTAGCGTGGCAGACGCACTTCCCTGACTGCTCACTCGGGGGGGTTTTCTATGCGGACCTGAGTGAGCGGTCGAAGGCACGTGCCCAGCGGTCAGTTCAAAGGAGGATTTCGTCGCCTTCGTGGAGTGGGTACTGGTCAATAACAACTCGCCCTTTACCATCGGCCACACTGAGGACAGCATGACCAGTACCGTTCCACCACCGCCAGAGACCAGCCATCCACCACCCACCACGACCGGCACGAGGGAGTTGCCTGTGCCCACCGCAGACCGTGGAGACCGGCCTGCCGCGATCGACGAGCTCAAACCCAGGCAGAGGTTGAGAGGAGTCATCGCCCCGGAGCCCGGACCACAGCGAGGGTCTGACCAGGTGCGTGAGCCGGCAACATTGTGCGTCGTGGAGGGATTACTCGTGGCGCTTGAGGGCTGGGAAGGTGCCCGTCCCACCACCCAGCCGCGGTGGAAGTAACGGGGACCTCTGGCGGTTACCGCGAGGAACTACAAGGCATTGTCAAGGAGGATCTTATTGACTTTTTTGGAGAGGCTATCCCCAGTCCCCCTGTGTCTCCAGTGCTCCCTGTCTCTCCAGCGTCCCATGTTTCTCCTGAGTCTTCAAGACTCCCACCCAGCCTCCCTCTCCCACCTCCTCAGTCAGCCAGTTCCTCAGCCCTGCCTTCACTGCTGTCCTTCATCCCCTCTGCTCCTCCCACAGGCAGTGTCGTCTCGCCTCGGGTCTTCTGTCCAGCAGTTCCGCCCTACACAGATGATCCCCTGTCGTCACTGCCAGTCTCCTCACCCTGCACTCCACCACGGCCTGTCGACACGTCGGCTAAGCCTTGGCTCCTCCCCCCCTCGGCTCCACCGGACACCTTCGGCCATACGGCTTCCCCGGGCTCCCTCGTCTCTCCGGCTCCGCCTTGGTCAGTCGTCGTCCTGCCTACACCTTCGGTTCTTCTGGCTCCGCCTTCCCCCCAGCTCCGCCTTCATCCTCGGTCGCACCGGCTCAGCCTCTGTCCTGTGGTGTTCGGCTCCACCTTGACGCTCGTCGCGCTGCGGCCTCACCTCGGTCTCCTGGGCCTCCGGTCTCGAGGCAAGGGCTCTTCGACCTGGCAGCTCCTCCAGTGGCTCCATCGCTGGCTGGTTTCTGTGCCATCTGGCCCCTGCTCCAGGCTCCCCACTGGCTCTCTCCTCCTTCCACGCCCCATGGACCCATGTTGTTTGGACCTTTTTGAATCCCTGTTTCTGTGCCCGCCTCCAGAGCCCCCCACTCCCACCATCCCTTTTACGGCGCGAGGACGCGCCTACTGGGGGGGCGTAATGTCACATGTTGTGTTGCCCGGTCACATGTTCCTTTGTTTAGTTTTCCCGCCACTCCTGTATCACCCTCATTATGAGTTAATTTGTCCCAGCTGTGTCCTGTTAATTAGTTCATCACCTTGTTTCCCCTGTCTATATAAGCCCTCTGTGTGCCCTCAGTGTTTGTCGGTTCTCGTTTGCGTTTGTTGGTGTTTTCCCTGTTTGTTTCCCGAGTTTGTGATTAAAGTTCCAAGTTCCAAGTTCCGAGTTCTCCTTCGCCTTTGTGAGTTTGTTCCACACCAAATCCGTAACAATTCCATTATTTGACGCAATTAAGCCTAAACATTTATGTTAAATTTAACACTATTTAAACTTTACTTAATATTTTTTTTAAATTATGACTTTAATTATGTTTGCTCTGGGACAGGTATGAGCCATTAAAATGCACCATGAATGGATTTTTGCTTTATTCCAAGACTTTTGAAGCTGTAACATCCCATTCTTGGTCCCATTCAAACATTGCATCCATGTAACTATTCCAAATTGTTCCCTCAAGCAATTAATGACGCAAGTTTTCAGCTGTAATGTCAAATAACACGGAGCGAATGTGTGGTGTTCCCCTCCTGCAGTGCCTTTCAAGAGTGCAAAATTACTGTTTGGAATATGAATAGTTTCTCTCACTGTCATATCACGTGAATGTTCTGTTTTGGCAGTGTTCTCATTCCTGTACCTGTTGCATTTGTTCCCTGTGTTCCTGTTTTTCATTTGTTGTCATAGCGATTCATTAGTTGATTGATTAATCCCTACCTGTGCCTTGTGTTACCCTTCATTATTCTGTGTATTTAAACCCTCCTCAGTTTGCAGTTCAGTGTCCTGTGTTGTGTTAAGGTGTAAGTTGTCTTAAGTAAGGTGTAACATTTTCTCCTACTCCTGACTATTAAGTTTATATTTGTATTACCTTCTTCGTTTTTGGTTTGTTAATAAAACGGTTGGAATGGCAGGGCCAAGAGAAGATTGAAATATGGACATCCCAGCCTCTTACCCACCACAGACACTGGACTTAAGCCCGTGCCCTCCTCAGAACCAGCCATCCTTCCAACACGCCCACAACAGTCACAGAACCAGAGCCCACTGCAGACCCAGAACCCAGAGCCCAACACGAGTCAAGAGCCAGGACCTGCCATGAATGGAGAAGGTCATCCTGGAGACAGAGGCTGCAGCCCTACTCATCCTGGAGACCAAGCCAGTCATCATGTCTAACCAGGTGTAAGAGCCGGCACCCATGTCCATCCCAGTGGGGATTTTAGTAGAATTTGAAGGTGTGGAGTTGGTTTCCACTCATCTCCTCTTCCCTGGTGTACATGTATTGCCTATGAGCATGATCAGTATAATTGACTCCTTGGTTCCCTCCTATTCCCAAGCCAAGTCTCCTTTGTCTCCCAACCAGCTTCAAGTCTCCTGTGTCTCTGCTGGTCCTGCCCAGCTCCAAGTCTCCTGTGTCTCATCTGGTCCCATACAGCTCCAAGTCTCCTTCATCGATGATGGCCCCACCCAGCCTCCCTCTCCTGCCTCCACTACCTAAGCCAGCTAGTCCTCCACTGGATCCCATCAGTCCCTTGGCTCCTCCTCTGTTGGCTTTATCCTGCAACTCAGAATCACCTCAGATCTTCTGGTCTCCAGCTCTGCCTTGACAAGTGGATCCCCTGGCTTCACCTTGGGCTGCCAAGCCTGTATGTCCACCTCGGCCTGTCAACTAGCTCCACCTTAGCTCCTTGTCCCCTTGGCTCCACCTGGTACCATTGCCCTTGCGGCACTACTGGGCTTCTGTCGTCCTTCCGGCTTCGCCTCAGTCAGTTGTCTCTCTGTCTTTGCCATGGACTTCTGAGCTTTCAGCTGTACCTCATCCCTCCACCCCTTTGGCTCCGCCTTCTCTTTATCTCAGCCTTGGTCCTCAGTCCCTCTGGCACCCTGGCTCTACCTCAACTGTTTGTCACTGCAACTCCGTCTTAACCTCCAAGACAGGTGTCATCTGGCATCTTCGGTTTCCAGCTCTCCCTGCTCCACCTCTGTTGGTTGGTTTCCTGACTCCACCATGGCTCCTCCCTTCATCGGTGCCGCCATGGGCTCTCGCACTGGCTGTGCTCTGGGTCCTCACTTGGCCCATCCCTCCATCGTCTCCTCCTTGTTGCACAGTATAAAAATGATTGTCAATGCAATGTTTTCATAATGATATCAGAACCAACTGTGTGTTTTTGTGTGTGTGTGTGTATGTCTGTCCTTGTTTATGTGATTTATGAGGACACAAATTTGTATAATGACATGGGTATTACACTGGTATTACTGGTTTAGGAGGACATTTCCTGTGTCCTCATAATAAAAATGGCTTTATAAACACACTAAACAATGTTTTATTAAAAATTAAAAAATGCAGAATGTTTTCTGTGATGGGTAGACTTAGGGGTAGGGGTAGTGTAGGGGGACAGAATATACGGTTTGTACGCGGGGCCGATTCTAGGCATGGGCAGGGGTGGGCTAAGCCCACCCAAACGTCTGCCTTGCCCACCCAATCATAATTTAGGAACTGATAGGCCTATTGTTAATCTGTTTTTATGATTTGTGCATTGATTAAAAATCCGAGGTGGGCTCTGTGTTGAAGGGCTGTAATGCCCCAAACAATCACAAAAATAACACCAGGAATTTGCAGTGTTTTTTTCTTTATAAACTGAAAGTAATGGCGAAAGTTAATCGCGCGCTTCAGTCTGTAGTAGAAAAGCGAAGCTGACAATCACACGAGCGGAGCAGGCAGAAATATTTGCATGCTATTAAGGTGTGAATTACGAGCAGTTGTATTTGTGAATATGTATCTTGTAAATATTAATATACAGCTCTGATTTGATTTTTGATACACGTCAAATTGAAATTAGCTATAAAAAAATAAAAAAATATAAAAAAATGCTCATTTAAGAACTTGCATTTATTGCATGGACAGAGCTAGAACATTTAAAATGCATATGCATAGTTCAGTTAAACCTCTCTTTGGCTTGCTTTAAATGCTGTTAAACTAAATGTAAGAGGCAAACTGTCTGCTTAAATAACGGCTCTGAAATAAGAATGCACTGTTTATCTTTTAATCAGTTTAGGGCCTGCGATTTTGAGGTTAAAGAGCAGACGCAGGTCAGTGCAGGTATAGAGACTCGTTTTTTAAAAGTTATTTTAGCTTGAGTGCCTTGTTTATAAAGCCACACCATGCACGATACTCTGCAAAAGTAGGCCTATAGAGGCGAGATGTGAGCGCAATAGTAATGCGTTTAAAAAATTATAGAACAGCAGTGCAATAAAAATTTTTTAAAAAAAACTCTGTGTAGCATAATTGCCCCTTTCCAGCAATTAAAGTTGCATTCATTGCTATAGTAACATAGGCTTCCATTCTATTTTCTTTCCAAATTATTACTGGACAGTAAAAAAGTGAAAATGTTATAAAAAGTTAAAAATAAATATAGTTTAATAAAATTAGAATAAGAACATCCATCCATCCATCCAGCCCACCCTTCTATAGGGTGCCTAGGCACCGGGCCTGTTTGTACGGTATAAAAAACATTACGCCTATGGAATGTCCTCATAATGATAGGTACACCAACGTGTGTGTGTGTGTGTGTGTGTGTGTGTGTGTGTGTGTGTGTGTGTGTATTCAAAATATTCAAAATGGCGCCGCTGTGTTTGGTCGCCGTTCAGGTCGCTCCGCGAAGACTGTGCTTTTATTTACTATTTTACTTTCTTTTACTCTCAGTTTTTACAAACTTATCATCTGCATTGATCTACTACGACAGCAAAACTCTTTTGGACATTGGTTACCTCTACACTGGACTGTTTCAGGACACTTTCGCCGATCCTCTGTGGCCATCTGAGATTCTTCGCAACGCCGAGTTGAACAATGGACAGAGCCAGCGGCGTAGAACAAAGAAACACCGTGGGAAAGCGCGCTGGTATCCGTAACAGACTGAGGAAAAGGGCATTCAGACCTCTCTCTCCGAGCATTCTTCTAGCAAATGTTCAATCCTTGGATAATAAGATGGACGATCTTAGAGCCAGGATAAGTTTTCAACGGGACATGAGAGACTGTAACATCTATTGTTTGTCTGAAACATGGCTCACGCCCAGCGGTCCCGGACACAGCTGTGACGCCGCCGGAGAACTTCTCTGTTTTTCGGATGGACAGAACAGCCGAGGCCGGTAAATCCAAAGGCGGTGGAGTATGTTTCATGATCAACAAGAAATGGTGCGATCCCAGGAACATCACCATTCTCTCGCGGTCCTGCTCACCTCATCTGGAACATTTAACAATCATCTGCCGCCCATTCTATCTGCCGAGGAGTTTTCTGCGGTCATCGCCACTGCGTTTACATCCCACCGCAGGCAGACACAGCGCTGGCTTTATCTGGCCTTCATGATGTTGCCAGCGGCGTCATAAACCAACATCCCGGACGCGGCATTCATTGTCGCTGGCGATTTTAACAAAGCAAACCTAAAGAAAGTCCTGCCAAACTTTCATCAGCACGTCTCCTGCCCCACACGAGGAGCAAACACACTGGATCACTGCTACTCCGTTTAAGAACGCCTATAAAGCGCGGTCACTTCCAGCGTTTGGCAAATCGGATCATGCCGCCATTTTCCTCACTCCCGAATACAAACAAAAGCTCCTCCAGGAACCCCGGTGAGGCGGGAAGTTAAGCGTTGGTCACCCCACTCAGAGACCGCGCTACAGGCAGCTCTGGGCGATGTGGATTGGGACATGTTCCGAGCGCGAGTTCAGCTGACGTAAGCGAGTTCACAGACGTGGCGCTTTGCTTCATCAACACGCTTACAGAGCAAGCCACGCAAACAATAACAATAACGTCCTTCTCAAATCAGAAACCGTGGGTGGACAATTCAATCCGCCCAGCGGCAGTGAACGACGACGCACTGCTGCTTACAACGCCGGTCTCCATTCAGGGAATATGAATGAATACAGATCGTCCTGCTATGCTCTCAGACGAGCAGTTAAAGCCGCAAAACTCCGTTATAAAGACCGAGTGGAGTCTCATTTCCAACTCAACGACTCGCGGCGCATGTGGCAAGGTCTGAGGTCCATCTGCTCCTTTGGATCTAAATCCTCTGCAGAGGCAAGCGTTGATCCGTTGCTCGTGAACGAGTTAAACTCTTTCTATGCTCGCTTTGACTGTAACCGCGTAACGCGACTCCGCCAAGTGGCGCGTTAGAGGAAATTACTCAGAGCAGCAACAATCACGTGATCTCTGTCTCGGAGGATGAAGTTCGGAGAGCACTCAAGCGTGTGGACGCCAGCAAAGCTGCCGGGCCGGATGGTATTTCAGGTCGTGTTCTGCGGTCCTGTGCTGATCAGCTCACCGGGTTGTTTACATCTATCTTTAATGAGTCCTCGCTACATCTGTGGTCCCCACCTCCTTCAAAAAATCCACCATCATCCCTGTCCCTAAGAACAGTAAACCCTCTTGCCTAAATGACTATCGTCCAGTGGCTCTCACGTCTATAGTCATGAAGGTCTTTGAGAGACTCATTAAAAACACCATTTGCGCCTTCATTCCTGACACTTTGGACCCTCTTCAGTTTGCCTATCGTCCCAATAGATCGACTGAAGATGCCATCTCTCATGTCCTCCACTCCTCCTCACTCACATCGACAGCAAAAGTGGGAACTACGTAAGACTGCTATTTATTGACTATAGCTCAGCCTTTAACACCATAGTTCCCACCAAGCTAACCTCCAAACTCCTGGATCTCGGCCTGAATCCTTCTCTCTGCCACTGGATTGAGGACTTCCTCACTGGCAGGCCTCAGGTGGTGAGAATAGGCCAGTCCACCTCCACCTCCATCACCCTGAGTGTGGGAGCTCCACAGGGCTGTGTCCTGAGCCCCTGCTCTACTCTCTCTCTATACGCATGACTGTTTGTCCACACACAGCTCCAAATTTGCTGATGATACTGTTGTCCTGGGCCTCATTTCCAACAACAACGAGGCGGCATACTTGGACGAGGTGGAGCATCTAACATCATGGTGCCAGGACAACTGTCTCTCTCTGAATGTTGGCAAGACCAAAGAAATGATTGTGGACTTCAGGAAGAGACAGAACGGACATACTCCCCCTCATGATCAGCGGGTCACCAGTAGAGAGAGTGAGCAGCTTCAAGTACCTGGGAGTAAACATCTCCGAGGACCTGACCTGGACTGCTCACATTCAGACACAGGTGAAAAAAGCCAGGCAAAGACTGTACCACCTGCGCCAGCTGAGGAAATTCAGGGTTTCACCAGCTATCCTGAAAACTTTCTATTTAGGGGCGATAGAAAGTGTTTTAACTCAGTGCATCACAGCGTGGTATGGGAACAGCACCAGTCATGACCGCAAAGCCCTGCAAAGAGTAGTGCGCTTATCCGAGCGTATCTCAGGGTCAGCTCTCCGTCTCTGCAGGACATCTACACCAAACGCTGCAAAGGTAGAGCTACCAAGATCATCAAGGACTCTAATCACCCTGCAAACCCTCACTTCACGCTGCTACCATCTGGTAAGCGCTTCCAAGCCTGATGGCCAAAACTGAGAGACTCAGGAGGAGCTTCTTCCCCAGGCCATCAGACTCCTGAACTTAACATCACGTGACTTCACGCCAGGATAAACATCGATACACTGACACTGCACTGCACTTTCTGTTCTCGTTGTTACTGTGTAACAACCTGTTATAAACCTGTTTGCACATTATACTCTTATACATTTGTTAACCACATATTTATAAGTCTACAGTTTACTCACTGCAAAGTCTACTTCAATTATTTTATTCCACTTTATCCTTATTTGTTACCTTTTTTTTTTTTTTTTTTTTTTTTTTTTTTTTGACTTGATTATTTATAATTCTACAGATATAGACATATATATATATATATATATATATATATATATATATATATATATATAGATAGTACTTTTTTTTATATCCTATTTCTATTATAATTTCTTCCTTGTGTTTTTAACTGTGAATTTGCACTGTCCATGGAGCGGACCTGTTTACATTTCACTGCCGGTTGTATATTCTGTATATAACTGTGTATGTGACAAATAAAACTCTTGAATCTTGAATTGGCAAGAAATTGTTATGTTCATTGGTACGTGTTGGGAGCTTGAAAATATCCATACAATAGGATATTTACAGTATTTGTCACTATGCATATATCTGCCTATTATGTTTGCGTTAAGTAGTTTGAGGTGGGTTGTGTTCAAACATATCTATATAATAGTCAAATCTAACTATACACAAATATATTTATAATATAATGGATTTGTACATTTTGTTTTGTTTTACATATTGACATCTGTATTGTAAACACTACTTAGAAATACTTATGAGTTCTCATGAGATCAGGCTGCAACATTTTTTGTTGCAACAAATCTGGAGCTATTCCTTAATAGACTTGCTCAGGTCAAACTAGTTTGAGAGAGTGTAGACAAACTGAAGGGAATTTGGGTAACACATGCTTGCAATTTTGTTTTTATAGCTTACTTTTTGAGCCCTAGATTTTCAACATTTGTGCTTTCTGAACCCTTTAAATCCAAAAAATGTGTTACAGTCAGCGGCAGACTCATCTGGCCCTAATTAAGATGAGGATTGTTCTTCTTGCCTCTGTGAAAGGGCATTGGAGAGCAACCAAACAAATACATATACAGCTCCAAGTATCTGCTATTGCATACTGATCTGCAGTGTTCTGGCCTGTGATTTAATATACCTTGATACCTAAAACTTTTTACACCTAATTACAAAATAACACCTGTTTGACCTCTTTTTTCTTTCTTTCTGTTTTATTCTTTTAGGCGGCTGCACTGCACCAGAAACTACATCCACATGCACCTGTTTGTATCGTTCATGTTGAGGGCCATTAGTATATTTGTGAAAGATGTGGTGTTGTACTCTGGTGCTGCGTTGCAGGAAATGGAACGCATCACTGTGGAGGATCTCAAATCCATCACAGAAGCCCCTCCTGCCAACAAAACCCAGTTTGTAAGTGCAGCACACATACAAAAGTTCATAGCAGAGGGAACTCACATTGTGTTGTTGCCATAGTAGGCGGGAGCGTCGTTATCATCTGAAAGCATTTGTTGTTGTCTTGCCACTGTAGCAATTTCCACATAAATGCGTAACCTGGAAACAGGGTTTTCAATTAAGCTTTATAGGAATTAAATCATGTAATTTATTTCATTTTTAATTAAACATTATAATTAAGACTGTTATAGTAACTATGGTAGTTACCCATGCTCAGTATCAGGAAGGATTATGGATATTCTCTTTTGGCATGAATATGGGTCCAGGATATAATAGAGAGTTGAGGATGTGTTCTTCTGACTTTGAAGAGTAAGCATTCACCCTGCAACCACCAGTTCCCTCGATTTCACTTTGCATTGCATCAGTAACTGACACTTTCTCCAAAAAGCCTTATTGAATCACACCAGTCTCACACTGGCCAATGGTGTGTGATCATGCCAACTGGAAGTGTCTCCAAACACAGACTGTTTACATGCCTTCTTGCTCATCACTGGCTGGATTTACACATACTGCAGTCAGCACATTTATTGTTGATTACACATTTATTATGTTGTGTCAATTTAAAACGTTGTAACCTCAGTTTCCTGAGATGAGGGAACAGGACATTGTGTACTGTACGCTGGCCATATTATTGCACTTGAACTATCAGGCATTCTCGCCAGTTATTCCTTAGTCAAAAGATCCAGAGGGTTTGCTGTTTGGCACCACTTTACCACATAGGCTGCAAACTGCCTCCATTTGACATGCTTAAACGCCATTGGTCAGCGTGAGACACTGGCATGGTTCAATATTTCAGAACACCTTAGCAACTTGGCAAGCGCTCACGTTATCTTTCGACACTTGTTTTAAATTGTCCTTCTCTCTAAAGCATAATTTTTGATTTTGGGGGGTTGGTCAAGTTACATGTAGTCTATATCTCAAAAGCAAATGAAGGTGACTATGAAGGAACACTTGCTTCTAATCAATGTGTGCTGAATCGATTCTCCTTTACCATTCAAGATTGGCTGTAAGGTGGCTGTGACTCTCTTCTTGTACTTCTTGGCGACTAATTATTACTGGATTCTGGTGGAAGGCCTGTACCTGCACAGCCTTATCTTCATGACCTTCTTCTCAGACAGGAAGTACCTCTGGGGCTTTACTCTGATTGGATGGGGTGAGTAAACGTGTGCACATACACTTATCTCCAGTACATAACACTAGGACATAATTATTCAGCTTCTGGCTACAGACACCAAATCACGCCCGAAAGTTTTAATTACTGCTTTCTTTAGACATCTTCTCTGGTTAATTTGAAATAATTAACTAATTGGGCTATCAATTGGTAAATCAAACAGATTTAGTATTTTAATGGCAACAGTTACTTTGAGGTATTGCTACTTGTTTCCAGTGCAGCGCAGTGGCATGTGCTGTATCTTTTGGAGATGGCAGCAGACACGTTTGTGGATATACTTTGGACTCCACGGCTCCTGCATTGTACACACTGTGCGGAAAAGTTGGACATGCACAGCGCATACAATGTGGATGCTGTGGAGCTGAGCCACTTCTCTGTTGCTTAAAACAGGGTTGCAGAGCCAGGGCTCAACAATAGGATTTTTATTCTGCTACGCCAGTACTTCAGCTTTACATTCTGAGGTAACACTTTAGATTAGAGAACACATATTCGCTATTAACTAGGAGTTTTCCCTCAATAAACTCCTAATTACTGCTTATTGATTAAGTAAGGTAGTTGTTGTAGTGATTATGTTTAGGTATGGGGTAGGTTAAGGGATGTAGAATATGGTCATGCAGAATAAGGCCCCGATCAGACAGAATGTGTTTTTGCAGTGAGAGACGCCTTTTTTAAATAGTTTTCTGTTGGCAGTGAACACTTTGCGCACTGCTTATGCGCCCCGGGCACCTTGTGTTTTAACTGCCTGCTGCGGGTCGTGTTTTTGAAGAAGCGCTCTGAGCGTATAAAAAATCAACTCTGAGCTGAAAAGCGCCTGACGCCATCGCATTTTTTTTCTATTGTTCAATTGAATGAATGGAGAGGGCCTTCCGTTGTGGTGACCGTTACCCAGATTAGACTGACCGGTCACTGATTCGGGGGTTTCCTAGCAACATACAAAAAACTGCAGCGCACTGCTCAATGCTCTAAACTGAAAAACGCGTTCTGTCTGATCGGGGCCTTAGGCATTAATATGTGCTTTATAAGTACTAATAAATAGCCAATATGCTTGTAATAGTCATGCTAACCAGCAACTAGTTAATGTGTTCCCTAATCTAAAGTGTTACCGACTTTTGTTTAATACATTTGCAATGATAGCTGGAATATATTATACAGCAATGTAAATGTAAATAATGTAACAGATGCATAGATTCATAAATAAATCATGGCATATTTTTTTCTTAATACATTTTATCCAAGACTATCAAAACTCAAGGCCAATCTTATTAGCCTTGAGTGCTGTGTAATAATAATAAATCCATATGTCCTTCTGTATGTTGCAACTTATGTTTCACTGAACAGGTGTACCTGCGATGTTTGTCACCATCTGGGCCAGCGTGAGAGCCACTCTTGCTGACACTGAGTAAGTGTTTGTGCTTGAAACTGTGTCCATTTATACAGGAATGCAGTAGTAATTCAGCTTGTCGAACAAATCAAATATTCTGTGCATAAGTAATGCATGCACATGCAGGACGTTTTGCAAAAGACTCTTGAATAAATCTATGTATGAATGTGCTAGCTATGTATAGTATATATTAAATATTAATAAGATGTCTGGATTGATCTTTCTAAAAGTGATTGATATGGTTTATGATCAACAGGTGCTGGGATTTAAGCGCAGGAAACCTGAAGTGGATTGTGCAGATCCCTATTCTGACAGCAATTGTTGTACGTTTCCATAAGTAAAAATAAATTCATTCAAAAAGTTGGTGCTTTTTAGTACAGTAGTTCTGTTGACCTTTGCATGATTAACTGATAAACTTCAAATATTTGATTTATTTGCCTGCCATTTGCTTTCATGTAAATTCAGTGTATAAATCCTCCAATAATGCAGTTATTTCATGTGTCTATTATTAGTCTCAATTATGATCCATTAAATGAGTGTATATACTTTTCCCCCAAAGGTAAATTTTTTGTTGTTCCTGAATATAATCAGAGTATTGGCAACAAAACTTAGAGAAACGAATGCAGGGAGATGTGACACCAGACAACAGTACAGGTAAGACTGTTTTTGTTTTTAATAAACCACACCTGTATACCTGTATTTATAGTATAATTCTATAATTGGAGATACATTTGTCATTTCAAAAGTTAAGGAAAAATAAAATCTTTCCAGTATCTTATTGAAAACATATCCGATTTTAATAATTCAGTGCTTGCTAAACAATAGTTACTTCCTTTTTAGTTTTAGCGGGGAAAACAATTATTTAAAGTATTATTTGTCAACTCTGTTACAGACAAATTAGGCAAATAACATTGGTAACAGAATTTGGCGGTAACAGAATTGACAATTTTAAACCTTTTAGCCCAAAACTCCACCTGCTAGCATAAATGCTAAGAGCACATGGCACTAATGAAAGGATGATTAGAAGACTCTTAAACAACACACTGTGTGATCAGTGATAAATTCTGTTTTCCTTTTGATATCGTGGTAACAATATTGACGTTTTACAAACTAGCTCTTGGTGTAAGAACTTTTTAGATTTTAGATTAAATATTTTCTCAGAGAGAGCACACACACCTTTGCTTCAGATCTTATTAGTGAGGGGAAGTGAAATCATTTCTTCTATCTCACACAGTTGTGGGAGTATGGTATGGTAACAGAATTGACACATTTTTATAAAAAGTTATTTTTAAACAATTCAGTGTTGTAGATTAAGGAAAATGACTATTTGGGGCTTTTATAAATATAATAAACAAAATATTACCATATTTTGATTACACAATGATACATGATGGAAAAAAAATACATGACTAATTTGGGCAAGAAATCATGATTTTCAGCTATATGACACTTTTTACAGAAAATATTATATTGTTATGGCCAGTAATAACATGGCCATAGTTCATGACAATGAGTAACAAATTGTTAAAATAATTAAAAATAAAAACATTTGAAAAAAGCAGAAAAAAATTATGACTTTGGACACCAAATGTACCTGCAATTATAGAAACACACCCAAATATATTAAATGGTTCAGGAATGGTTTGAGGAGCACAACAATGAGTTTGAGGTGTTGACTTGGTCTCCAAATTCCCAAGATCTCAATCCAATCAAGCATCTGTGGGATGTGCTGAACAAACAAGTCCGATCCATAGAGGCCCCACCTCGCAACTTACAGGATTTAAAGGATCTGTTGCTAACATCTTACAGATACCACAGCACACCTTCAGGGGTCTAGCGGAGTCCATGCCTCGATGGGTCAGGGTTGTTTTGGCAGCAAAAGGGGGACTGACACAATATTAGGATGGTCATAATGTTATTCCTGATCGGTGTATATTATAAACTTCTTTACTTTTTTCAATCAGTTTAATGAATCCTTGCTCAATAAAAGTGCTCAATCCTTGCTTTCAAACTGTTTCAAAAACATACTGACCCCAAACCTTTGAATGGTAGTGTATATTTAAATAAAGGTTGGTTCTTTATCTTGTTTGTGCACCACAGAAAGCTATTAAAATCCACCCTGGTACTCATGCCATTGTTTGGCGTTCACTACATCGTGTTCATGGCGATGCCCTACACAGAAGTGTCTGGGGTCCCGTGGCAAATCCAGATGCATTATGAAATGCTCTTTAACTCATTCCAGGTATACTTCTAACTTCTTGAGATATAGATGATTGTACATAGACACCAACATATTTTGCAATAACTTGTATCTTTGTATTTAAACTCATGTTCTGTTTTCCAGGGATTCTTTGTTGCAATTATATATTGCTTCTGCAATGGAGAGGTAAGAATTAATTTCTGTACTTCTGTATCTCATAAATTTGTTTACCTAAATGAGCCCCTGTATTCTGGTTTAAAATTCATATGTCTTGGAAAGAAATTACTTATTTTCCAATGCTGAAGTGAGTTATGTTTTTGTGTATCTTGCTATTTTGTGTGTCATTATGCTACTATTGGAAAATAACTAGAAGAATAACAGTGCAGTAATTTAACTTATTATTGTCCCTTTCCCCATCGCATATCAGCTCACAGAGATGTTTATTTTAAATAAAAAGTGGGAATAAAGTTGCCTGACAAGCCAGACCCACATCATTTGAGATGTTGGGTCTGGGAACACATCGTTGGCATGGCTCAATCCGAGGGGCGGGATAAACGGTTGTCTTTCAAACTCCCTCTGCATGCAATAGGATAGCGCTACAACCAACCAGAGCAACGAAGAAGGTGAAGCGGAGCTAGTTGATAGATTAAACTTTTACCGTATCCGGTCTGCAAAACTCAGAACACATCTTCCTTTTTTGCCGTTCTTTGTTCTTTTCTCAAAGAAAAACTTAACTCCAAATCCAAAGCCGATTCGAAAGACCGCTGTTCGCCAGCTTCTTTGTTTTCAAGTAGCACGCGGAACTGTCACAACTCTGCCATCATTATGTTAAGCCCGCCCACCGACTCTATACATGATGTGATTGGCCTGACTAGAGTTTGGTTGTTCAAACTCGTAAGCCAACGGAGAGTTGCTAGACGCCCTGGCTGCAAATTAGATTTGCTGCCGCTAGGATGCGTCTAGATTTCTAGGCTAGGAATAAAGTGCCTATCAGGTAGGGTTAGGGGTAAGTGGGGACAAGTAATGTCCCAATAAAGCACCATCCATTTATGATTTTAATTAATTTAATCAATTACATTAAATATGTTGTTATTATTGCATGCGTTATAAGTATAGAGTGAATTGATTGAGATACTTTTTCCCAATCATCTCAATGACAAAAAGTGTCCCAATCAACCTGAATTCACTGAAGAAGGTGAAACAACGTGTTTATTCTCATTTATCCTCATTCTAATCACTCTGTAGGTCCAAGCGGAAATCAAGAAGTCATGGAGTAGGAGGACCCTTGCTCTGGACTTCAAGAGAAAAGCCCGGAGCGGCAGCAACACATACAGCTATGGACCCATGGTGTCTCACACCAGTGTCACTAACGTGACCGCACGTGGCCCTCTGGCCCTGCACCTCACCACCCGCCTGGGGCCCGTCACTATCAACGGCCACCGGAACCTTCCGGGATATGTCAAGAACGGCTCCGTCTCAGAAAACTCCATCCCATCCTCGGGCCAGGAGCTCCACATACAAGAGGAAGAGCCTTCGAAGAACTTCCAGGTGGAGAAAATCATCCCAGTGGTGGAGGAGGAAAGAGAAACCGTCATGTGACTTAATAAAGAGGACAAATGTTGTACAAAAAAATGCTGAAGGATTAGCAAGTCCTTTGTTTCTCAGGATTTCCTCACAATTTGGCTTGTGGGACCATCTCAGATGTGTTGGGGACACAGAGACTAACCCAGTGGACCAGATACCATCTGTATCTTTTAAATGAGCCAGACTGGAATCTTCCACAGGCACTGGGCCTCTTCACCAGCAGTATTTGGAGGATGAGGACAGGTTTTGGTTATGGTGAACACCCTAATATATTACACGTGTCTCTGCATTGTGAACACACATCACCGGCACTTTCAGGTTGTTGTATCCCCTCCTTAGATGAAGAATGATGAGTCTGCTTCAGATGAGATGTCTGGCACTGTGGACCGTGAATTGTAAATAAGACACCCGTGATATTTTAAATAGGTTCTTGATCAGCACTAATGTAATTTTATTTACACTTGTCCGGAATGATGCTACAGCCAGCAGGGGTGATCTTTGTATTATGATAGCAGGTTTTTGTTTGTAGAATGTGATTTCTATGTCTCTAAGCCTTGAGAGATGAATCAGTACACTGCAAAAAAATTATGCTCTTCCTCAATATTTCTGTCTTGTTTTCCAGTATAAATATCTCAACATTACTAAATCAAGATACACTATATTGCCAAAAGTTTTGGGACACTGGTCTTTACATGCACTTGAACTTAATCTGTAACTATAACAGCTTCAACTCTTCTGGGAAGGCTTTCCACAAGATTTAGGAATGTGTTTATGGGAATTTTTTATGATTCTTCTAGAAGCGCATTTGTGAGGTCAGGCACTGATGTCGGATGAGAAGGCCTGGCTCGCAGTTGCCAATCTAATTAATCCCAAATGTGTTCCCATCGGGTTGAGGTCAGGACTCTGTGCAGGCCAATCAAGTTCCTCCACACCAAACTCGCTCATCCATGTCTTTATGGACCGATGCTTTGTGCACTGGTGCGCAGTCATGTTGGGCCATCCCCAAACTGTTCCCACAAAGTTGGGAGCATGAAATTGTCCAAAATGTCTTGGTATGCTGAAGCATTAAGAGTTCTTTTCCCTGGAACTAAGGGGCTAAGCCCAAAATAACAACCTGAATAACAACCCCGCACCATAATTCCCCCTCCACCAAACTTTACAGTTGGTACAATGCAGTCAGGCAAGTACCGTTCTCCTGGCAACTGCCAAACCCAGACTCGTCCATCGGATTGCCAGACAGAGAAGCGTGATTGGTCACTCCAGAGAACACATCTCTACTGCTCTAGAGTCCAGTGGTGGCATGATTTGTATACTATGCTTTGCATTGCACTTGATGATGTAAGACTTGGATGCAGCTGCTCAGCCATGGAAATCCATTCCATGAAGCTCTCTACGCACTGTTCTTGAGCTAATCTGAAGGCCACACAAAGTTTGGAGGTCTGTAGCTATTGAATTGGCGACTTGTGCGCCTCAGCATGCGCTGACCGCACTCTGTGATTTTTTTTTTTTAAGTGGCCTACCACTTCATGGCTGAGTTGCTGTTGTTCCCAATTGCTTAAAGTTTGTTATAATACCACTAACAGCTGACCGTGGAATATTTAATAGTGAGAAAATTTCACCAATGGACTTATTGCACAGGTGGCGACTTATCACAGTACCATGCTTGAATTCACTGAGCTCCTGAGAGCGACCCATTCTTTCACAAATGTTTGTAGAAGCTTCTGCATGCCTCGGTGCTTGATTTTATACACCTTTGGCCATGGAAGTGATTGGAACACCTGAATTAAATTCCCAAGTGTCCCAATACTTTTGGCAATATATTGTACATTTACTAGAGAAGCAAAATGACTCAAGATATTAGGAGTTGTTTTCTGAAAAAATTATCAAATATCTGCCAATGGGGTCATAAGAATACTCTTGTTTTTCCTTTTGAATCGAGTTTATTTTTCTGACCCCGTTGGCAGATATTTGTTCTTGTTTTAAGCAAAAACTCACAAAAACAAGACTTCATATCTGCTCCTCAAATAAATGTCTTGATTTAAAAATGTTTAGATATATTTGTACTGGAAAACAAGTCAAAAATACTGAGGAAGAACTTTTTTTTTTTTTTTTAGATTCGCCAAGTCTTGCCAAACGGTCTTTGTTCTTTGTGAGTCTGACAGTGAAAGCAAAAGGTAATTCCCTCTCATTCAGTGCAAGTTTGCATTACTGCCAGTGATCATGAAGTAATTATTACATTTGTAAAATGTCAAAGCATTTTGTTATTACGACATACACTAAAGCTTAAAAGAGTCTGTATGTTTCATTTTCAGGGTAATTTTTGGCTGCCTTTACCATTGCAATTTATATATACAGCAAATGTATCCTAACACTTCATAATGCTGCCAATAATATTTATAAAAACTGGACTTTGGTGTTCTGAGTGGTTGCTAAGGTGTTTCTAAGGCGTTTGATAGGGTTTACTGGGTCTTGCTTAACAGCCCAATAGAAAATCTCAACAGTCCGAACGCTTGTTGTGTGTCGGTCCATTTGGTCCAAAGAGGAAAATCCTCAGATCACGTACAGTATATAAGCAATAAAACGTCTCTTATTAACAAGCCAAATTATATGAGGTGTTGTTCATGTCAAGAGTATGATCAGGCATTTAATATAAAAGGTAATTATTTTATTCTATATAATTAAATGCATAGAAAATACAGATCTGAAGCATCTAATTTCTATTAATGAACGTCCTTTGTCAGCACCCAGTGTTCCTTTCATTTTGTGTTTATTCTGTTAGTTAGACTGTATTTCAAGTGTCAGACCATGATCATATATATATAAAGAAGACAAAGACCCCTTCTTGGAAATGAGTGAGTAAATGGATCCGCAGCATCATGATCTGTAACTGTAAGAGTTTTCAGGGAATTATTGCTCAACATTAAAAGCGGCATTAGAGCTATTCCCTTACTTCACTTTCATCATTATCGTAATAATGAATGAGTGATATTTTTCACATCCTTAAAAGTCTTTCATTATTCTTACGCTTCACTCCACTGTCTCGTTGAACAGTCAGTCGCTTCATCATGTTTGTCATATATACAGGACAATTTAAATCATCAGATGCCAAATTACAATAATTTCATTTGTTTTTACAGCCATAAGGAAGAACAAACATTGTTTTTTTTGTTTTGTTTTTTTTACTTGTATATGGGGACTGTTCACGAAACCATTATTTGTTGGTCAGTATTATAGTTTTAGAGGCTCATGGTCTGTTATGTATAATCCAATGCTGCTTTTTGTTACTCCATGTATATACATTCATATTGTGTTTACACGATACATGAAAAGGTCCAATGCTTAATGTGTTCCTCTGCATATAATCTGGAATGTGATTATTAACATGTTTGAACTTGAGTTTCAAGATGAAAATGACAGGGGTTATTTTTACCATTAAATTCAGCACTATTTATCAAATGTCTTCTATGTTTGCACTATTTCTGCCCTGGTCCTCAATAGCAGCTCAGACTGTGTGTTTCAGGCAAACAGCGATGGATTTGGTGTGTGTGTGTGTGTGTGTGTGTGTGTGTGTGTGTGTGTGTGTGTGTGTGTGTGTGTGTGTGTGTGTGTGTGTGTGTGTGTGTGCGTGCATGTTTTTGTGACATATCAGGACACAAATGTGTATAATGACATGGGTATGACATAGGTATTACAAGGAGAGGGTGACGTATGAGGACATTACCCATGTCCCCATTTTTCAAAAGGCTTATAAATCATACATAATGAGTTTTTTTGGGAGAAAGTAAAAATGCGCAGTTTCCTGTGATGGTTAGGTTTAGGGGTAGGTGTAGTGTAGGGGGATAGAAAATATGTGTACGGTATAAAAACCATTAAGCCTATGGAATGTCCCCACAATTCACAAAAACAAGTGTGTGTTTGTGTGTGTGTGTGTGTGTGTGTGTGTGTGTGTGTGTGTGTGTGTGTGTGTGTGTGTGTGTGTGTGTGTGTGTGTGTGTGTGTGTGTCGTTCAGTCATGTACGACCAACGGATCAATCAAAGAAGAAAATGATACAATTTTTACTGCTTTGAACGACTGTCCATCTCTGCTTTATGTTCCCATCATTCTTCATGTCCTCATTAGAAAAGAGATTGACACAGTGCAACAACGAATATTTTATCCAGGCCTGTCAATCTCCCAACAAGTACTTGGGGGAGTAAATGAGGACCATTTTAATTTTGGGGAGACCTACTCCTTTAAAATATTTTAAAAATTAAAATTTGACATGATTTTGTTGTTGTTGTTGTTGTTTATATGTTACATACATGTAAAATAACTTTTCGAAGTACACCGGTGTTGTATTTAGCTGATCATGTGTATCATGTGAATAAGAAATAAATGAAAATGTATAATTAACAGAGAATCATTTATTTACAATTTACAATGAAATAAACAAACTGTAAATGTACATTTATAAAGTTTCTTACAAAAAGCAATGAAAAAAATGGCTAATGGAAGTTTAGCACACACCGTTGAGGTGACTAGATGTTCACTTCTTCGCAGGCTTCTTGGCTTCACTGCCTTTGGCTCCACCTCCTTTCCCTCCTTTTTCTTCTCCTTTCTCTCCACCTCCCTTTTTACCTTTCCCTCCATCTGATGCGCCTTTCTCTCCCTTTTCCCCTTTCTTCTTCGGGGCTTCCTCCTCCTCTCCCTTCCCTTCTTTGCCCTCTTTCGCACCCTTGCCTTCCTTTTTGCCTTCTTTTTCCTTCTTCTTCGTTCCCTTTTCTGCGTCAACCTTTCCCGCGACAGTTGGCACCTCCTCCTTCTCCGCAGGCTTAGCCGCTAAACCAAAGAAGAGAAAGATCAGGATTAGGTCAACAGTAAGGATATACTTAATGACATATTTCACCAATTTACACTGGATTTACTTCCAAACTATATTCACTCAGAAATTGCTAATCAATTACAAAGAAACAAATTAAATTGTGTATGTTGTTTTGAAGAAGAATACAATATTTTCTTGTAAAACTATTGCAATAATCTTTATATTTTTACAACAACAAAAACATCTTGGTATCACTTTATTTAACAGTCATGTTCCTCATGTACATACTATGTACTTATTATAGCTTTTACAATAACCCATGTAGTTACCTTATATTACCAGTACTTTCTTGTCTCCACCAAATGATAGTAAAAACTGGTTACACATGTTACAGTGTAATTACACAAATAAGTACTGAGTAATATTAATTTGGATTGGTTTAGGGTTAGTTGATTGTAATTATGCTTCATTTATAGGTATTATTACAGTAACTGCATGTAAAGTGTAACAAGGACACTGCAGTTGCAAATGAATGACAGTTAGTTGACATGAAGCTGGAAATGAATGAGTTAGTTGACATGTACAGTACTGTGCAGAAGTCTTAGGCACATTGGTATTTTCACACGAAAAATGTTTTTAAGCCAGTTAATTATGTCTTTTACTGTAGTGTGTCAGTGGGAAATATCAGTTTACATTTCCAAACATTCATTTTGCAATTAATTGTAATAATCCAGTGATATTTATTTTTTAATTTTTTTAGGCACAAGAAGTCTGACAGCAGCCGGTATGATCTAATCTCACCATCATCGAGTCTCTGATTAGATGAAGAAACAGAAAAAAACTGAGACAGACTGAAGCCAGAAAAACTAAGGCAACGTCTCCCAGACACTTGAGGAAACCGACCTGTAAAACTACAGTACTGTGAAAAGTTTAGGCACTTGTCAGAAGTGAGAATGCTGTCAAAATAATAACATAAATAGCTTTTATTTATGAATTAACTTCTATTAACTAATGATATTTGGGGTGACCACCCTTTGCGTTTAAAACGGCTTTTGTCACCTGCATCTATTCCTACATCTGTTCATGTAGTTTTGCAGGAAGGTTTCTTGCCACAGTTCTTCTGGATTTAGTCCATCTCAGTTTTTTATGTTTCTTCATGTGATCACAGACAGACTCAATGAAGATGAGATCAGATCTCCATGTGGAGCATAGAGACTATTGTCAGACTCTTTATGCATACAAAAATCTCACTGGATTATTAAAATGAATGGCAATTAATTTATAAACATAAACTGATATTTCCTATTGACACACTACAGCAAAAGATATAAATAACTGGCTTAAACCCACTTTCTGTGTTTAAAAATACTAGCGAGCCTAAGACTTTTACACAGTACTGTAGTTGCAAATGAATGAGAGTTAGTTGACTTGTAGTTGCAAATTATTAGAGTTAGTTGACATGTAGTTGCAAATTATTAGAGTTAGTTGATGTAGTTTCAAATGAATGAGTTAGTTGACGTAGTTGTAAATGAATGAGAGTTAGTTGACTTGTAGTTGCAAATTATTAGAGTTAGTTGACATGTAGTTGCAAATTATTAGTTAGTTGATGTAGTTTCAAATGAATGAGTTAGTTGACGTAATTGTAAATGAATGAGAGTTAGTTGACTTGTAGTTGCAAATGAATGAATTAGTTGACATGTAGTTGCAAATGAATGAGAGTTAGTTGACATGTAGTTGCAAATGAAAGATTTAGTTGACGTAGTTTCAAATTAATGAGAGTTAGTTGACATAGTTGCAAATGAATGAGTTGGTTGACATGTAGTTGAAAATTAATGACTTTGTTGACATGTAGTTGCAAATGAATGAGAGTTAGTTGACGTAGTTGCAAATGAATGAGAGTTAGTTGACATGTAGTTGCAAATTATTAGAGTTAGTTGACATGTAGTTGCAAATTATTCGAGTTAGTTGACGTAGTTGCAAATGAATGAGTTAGTTGACATGTAGTTGAAAATGAATGAGAGTTAGTTGACGTAGTTGCAAATGAATGAGAGTTAGTTGACATGTAGTTGCAAATTATTAGATTTAGTTGACGTAGTTTCAAATTAATGAGAGTTAGTTGACATAGTTGCAAATGAATGAGATTGAGTTGACATAGTTGCAAATGAATGAGTTGGTTGACATGTAGCTGCATATGAATGAGAGTTAGTTGACGTAGTTGCAAATGAATGAGAGTTAGTTGACGTAGTTGCAAATGAATGAGAGTTAGTTGAATGTAGTTGAAAATTAATGACTTTGTTGACATGTAGTTGCAAATGAATGAGAGTTAGTTGACGTAGTTGCAAATGAATGAGAGTTAGTTGACATGTAGTTGCAAATTATTAGAGTTAGTTGACATGTAGTTGCAAATTATTAGTTAGTTGACATGTAGTTGCAAATTATTAGAGTTAGTTGACATGTAGTTGCAAATGATTAGAGTTAGTTGATGTAGTTTCAAATGAATGAGTTAGTTGACGTAATTGTAAATGAATGAGAGTTAGTTGACTTGTAGTTGCAAATGAATGAGTTAGTTGACATGTAGTTGCAAATGAATGAGAGTTAGTTGACATGTAGTTGCAAATGAAAGATTTAGTTGACGT
Source organism: Paracanthobrama guichenoti (assembly GCA_018749465.1). Classification (NCBI taxonomy): domain Eukaryota; kingdom Metazoa; phylum Chordata; class Actinopteri; order Cypriniformes; family Gobionidae; genus Paracanthobrama; species Paracanthobrama guichenoti. The sequence continues at coordinate 34,557,202 of CM031944.1, read as the reverse complement.
AGTTTCAAATTAATGAGAGTTAGTTGACATAGTTGCAAATGAATGAGTTGGTTGACATGTAGTTGAAAATTAATGACTTTGTTGACATGTAGTTGCAAATGAATGAGAGTTAGTTGACGTAGTTGCAAATGAATGAGAGTTAGTTGACATGTAGTTGCAAATTATTAGAGTTAGTTGACATGTAGTTGCAAATTATTCGAGTTAGTTGACGTAGTTGCAAATGAATGAGTTAGTTGACATGTAGTTGAAAATGAAAGATTTAGTTGACGTAGTTTCAAATTAATGAGAGTTAGTTGACATAGTTGCAAATGAATGAGATTGAGTTGACATAGTTGCAAATGAATGAGTTGGTTGACATGTAGCTGCATATGAATGAGAGTTAGTTGACGTAGTTGCAAATGAATGAGAGTTAGTTGGCGTAAGTTGCAAATGAATGAGAGTTAGTTGAATGTAGTTGAAAATTAATGACTTTGTTGACATGTAGTTGCAAATGAATGAGAGTTAGTTGACGTAGTTGCAAATGAATGAGAGTTAGTTGACATGTAGTTGCAAATTATTAGAGTTAGTTGACATGTAGTTGCAAATTATTAGAGTTAGTTGACATGTAGTTGCAAATTATTAGAGTTAGTTGACGTAGTTGCAAATGAATGAGTTAGTTGACATGTAGTTGAAAATGAAAGATTTAGTTGACGTAGTTTCAAATTAATGAGAGTTAGTTGACATAGTTGCAAATGAATGAGTTGGTTGACATGTAGCTGCATATGAATGAGAGTTAGTTGAATGTAGTTGAAAATTAATGACTTTGTTGACATGTAGTTGCAAATGAATGAGAGTTAGTTGACGTAGTTGCAAATGAATGAGAGTTAGTTGACATGTAGTTGCAAATTATTAGAGTTAGTTGACATGTAGTTGCAAATTATTAGAGTTAGTTGACGTAGTTGCAAATGAATGAGTTAGTTGACATGTAGTTGCAAATGAAAGATTTAGTTGACGTAGTTTCAAATTAATGAGAGTTAGTTGACATGTAGTTGCAAATGAATGAGATTGAGTTGACATAGTTGCAAATGAATGAGTTGGTTGACATGTAGCTGCATATGAATGAGAGTTAGTTGACGTAGTTGCAAATGAATGAGAGTTAGTTGACATGTAGTTGCAAATGAATGAGAGTTAGTTGACATGTAGTTGCAAATTATTAGAGTTAGTTGACGTAGTTGCAAATTATTAGAGTTAGTTGACATGTAGTTGCAAATTATTAGAGTTAGTTGACATAGTTGCAAATGAATGAGTTAGTTGACATGTAGTTGCAAATGAAAGATTTAGTTGACGTAGTTTCAAATTAATGAGAGTTAGTTGACATGTAGTTGCAAATGAATGAGATTGAGTTGACATAGTTGCAAATGAATGAGTTGGTTGACATGTAGCTGCATATGAATGAGAGTTAGTTGACATGTAGTTGCAAATGAATGAGAGTTAGTTGACGTAGTTGCAAATGAATGAGAGTTAGTTGACATGTAGTTGCAAATTATTAGAGTTAGTTGACGTAGTTGCAAATTGTTAGAGTTAGTTGACGTAGTTGCAAATGAATGAGAGTTAGTTGACTTGTAGTTGCAAATTATTAGAGTTAGTTGACATGTAGTTGCAAATTATTAGAGTTAGTTGACGTAGTTGCAAATGAATGAGTTAGTTGACATGTAGTTGCAAATGAAAGATTTAGTTGACGTAGTTTCAAATTAATGAGAGTTAGTTGACATGTAGTTGCAAATGAATGAGACTGAGTTGACATAGTTGCAAATGAATGAGTTGGTTGACATGTAGCTGCATATGAATGAGAGTTAGTTGACGTAGTTGAAAATGAATGACTTCGTTGACGTAGTTGCAAATGAATGAGAGTTAGTTGACATGTAGTTGCAAATGAATGAGAGTTAGTTGACATGTAGTTGCAAATGAAAGATTTAGTTGACGTAGTTTCAAATTAATAAGAGTTAGTTGACATGTAGTTAAAATGAATGAGAGTTAGTTGAGGTAGTTGCAAATGAATGAGTTGGTTGACAGTTGGAAATGAATGAGAGTTGGTTGACGTAGCTGCAAATTAATGACTTCATTGACATGTAGTTGCAAATTAATGACTGTTGACATGTAGTTGCAATTAATAAGAGTTAGTTGAGTTAAAAATTAATGTAAGTTAGTTGACATATAGTTGCAAATTAGTCAGTAGAATGTTTAAATTGAACTAATCAAAATAGTGTCACCAAAACTTCAACTAAAATGATGAAGAATATGAAAAATATAAAAATTAATAACAATTAAAAATATTAAGAAAAGCTATAATAGTATTTGAACGATCCTAAAATAGCAATGCTCTCCAGAACGTACAGAGCAGCCGCTGATTGAGGCAGACAGCAGATGAAGTCAGTTAACTGGTTTCAGATTGCTCAGCTGCTGAGTGCAGCTCTGTGAGACCAGTATACCGTCATCAATGCGCTCGAAGGGTTTATGGCTGTAAACCGAATCTCACATTCACAGTGTAACAAAAGGATGATTTTACATGCACCCAAAAACCTCATACTTTCAGCCTTTTCAAAACATACAATCAGCTTTCTCCAGCCTGTTATATCTGTATAATAACAATGGTAAATGAAAGTTTCAGCAAGGGTGTTTTGAGATGAAACAAAGCTCTTTCTCTCGCTGTGTATAATCAAATGTGTGTGCAGAGATAGACCTTCTAAAGAAGGGGCAGGTTTGAGATTGTATGAATCGTTCTGTGGCTGCTCTGAATTCCATCAAGCATTTTTATGGGAAAATGTTCCAACTGTAATATTTTCCCTCCCGCACATTTCACCCTATGCACACAATCTCAGCGCATTCCTCCATTCTTACCCAATGATTTATACTAGAATGTGTGCAAGACACACATGCTGTTCTTGAAAGAATAATATTTTTGTCATGTTTAATAACATGCATTTATAATTGGAGAAAACATGATATAATCCTCATGTTAGACATTCAAGGGATGAGCAAGCCAAGCTTTTTAAAGTAATGAAACTCATTACTTAAAAAAAGTAATGAATTTTTATTTTATGTTTTTATGTTTTCAAGCACAGAGCGATACACTAATATCTAATATGCTTTTAATGTGTCCATACTGTCTGTCACAAATGCGATGTGCTGCATCATCTTGTGTGAAATCTGAATTGTCCATTCATTCGGTGGCTTTTAAGACAACAGTCACCAAGAACAAAGCAAGGAACGTCACAGTTCATGACAAAAATAAAACACATCTGAGCATAAAAGAGCAATGTAAGGAAAGGAAATTTCTCTATCTAATGTAGACATCATGAAGCAAAGAAAATCTATGAAAATCCTTTATGTTTTGAGTACCTCAGAAATTGCATTTGAGATGATTCAACTTGATTATTTACATTTTATTTTGGGGGGAGGAATATGCCCGGGTCATTTTTTCTCCCAAAAATCTAAATCAAGAATTAAGAAACTATATTTGTTTTTGTTTATTTTTAGGGACATTTTTTATTGTGATTTTATTTTCCTGATATTTCCCTACATTCATATTAATGTAACACCGTGTCCTAGCGTAGTTGTTTAAAGAGGCCATATTGAGTCCTTTTCAAAGTCTTGATTGTGTTTTTGGTCTCTACTAGAGCAGGTTTTCCTGCTTGAATGTTGATTATTTCCTCCATATTCTCCATTGTTCCAGCTCGTCTCTTCCCAGTCTGTCAGTAATGCTCTGTTTAGTTCCTGTCTCTATTAAGCCCCTCCTTCTGAAAAGCAAAATGTTCTCTGATTGGTCAGCTGGAGCAGTGTGTTGTGCTTGGTCAAGCGTGTTTGGGAATGGTCCTGCCCCTTACCATAACCATGCTTTGTAATAATAGAACTTTTTTAAAATCCTAAATGTATAAAATAAAATAGGGGTGGTGCTGAAAAGGTTCTGTATTATTAGTTACAAAACAACAAAGGTGGTCCTGATGACGATGACGCAAATATAGTCATTTTGCATCATCAGAGGAATTTTTGGCCAGAGGCTAAAGACTACAGCCAATAGAAGGAGCTAGTTCCGCATGTTATCAGCCCGCCCATAGGGGGGTGGGATCTCACTCACAGAATGCAGCTCGGCTCGGGCATTCATAACGGAGCGGTGTGGAGCAAAGTGAGTGTTTCAACTTTTCAAATGTTTTCAACTATTAAAGTTAAGCTTCCATAGGCATGATCTGAAAACGCGTCAGACTGAATGCGCGCCGTCAATGACTGCCGTGCTTACCTCCACTCTTCTCAGCTCTTCGCTCTCGTGATGAATGAAATCTGACTCCTGCTGCGTTTGTGCTGTAACTTTCGTTCAGCTCACTCACACTTTATTGAACAGATGCGTTCAGTTTTTAATTGTAGTCTCTGTTCTCTAACTGAACTAAATGATTTTATTATTATAAAACAACGGTGGGCACGGTGTCATGGTGGGCAAGTGATCCAGTAGCAGTGGCTTTGGGAGTGGCCTCATAGGGCAGTGAAGCAAGTGCATTCTGGGAGTTGTTGTCTTTCATCCACATGAGACAAAAATACATTTTCTGTCTTTTCTCAGTCTAGAAGGCACCAAATTCAAAAAATAATTTCACATTTCTACTACATAAATGACCCAGTTTAAATACACATTCATCTTCCCAGCCCTGAAGTACCCTTTTAATCTTCTCAAAAGTCGCAAGTCATCAAACATGGGACTCAAGTCCAAGTCAAGACCAAGTCATGCGACTCGACAACCTTGATATTTATATCTACTCCTATTGTATAAAAGGTTGCAGCGCATTGTATTTTATCGCAGTCATGTCTGTTGAGCACACAAAATAATCTATATAATCTATAATAAAGCTATAATCTTGCCATCACAACTCAATGTGTGCTGCAGTGTCCTCGCTTGTTTCACAGTCACAAAAGAAAAGGAGACAACAGCAGTATTTGGATACTAGACAAAACAGGATCTGGTAAAGCAATTGTGTCCAACATAATATTATAATTAGTCCATGATTAATTATATAGTTCATGTTTCTGGTATATTATCAATACATTATCAATTTAAAATCAGTTAACCATAAAGCATATAAAGGTGCGGACAGCTGAGTTAATCAGACATTTGACAAAAGATCATCTAAACAGGATCTAGCAGCGTCTTCTGATCACACAGCCCTCACTCAAGACTTTATATGCTCTGGAGAAAACATCTTGATTCCTGAGGACTGCAATCTTGGACCTCATTTCTTCTGCCTCTCTTGCATTTATTGGAGGCAATCCAGGCTGTGTTCCAAGATGATCAATATAATTTTCAGTATAGAGAATTGTCATATGTTTATGACAAACCGAATTTTATGGAAATTCATAGGAATTGATTGTGCCCAGTTTCCCTGTGTCAGTTTACTTGACGTGTTTATGAGCAGAACTTCACCTTTTAAATATGACACAAAACACCTCTTCAGCACATCACTGTGCAGTACTTACACAGAAGATGCTTATGCCACCGACACACTACATCATTTTAGCCCTGATTGTCAGCAGTTAATAGAGATTGAGTGACAATTAATATGTTTGTAACTAAATCATCAAAGACGCAATCTGAAAGACAATGTGTCACCGATGCCAGAGACATATTTAGCAGGTTAAATATCTAGACCAGTCTGTGATCCAAGTTCTGTAGTGTGAAATGTGTTTTGATTGGAAATGACATCTGCGACAACAGACAGTTGTGTAGTGGGAACCACAGTCTAATATCTTTGAATGTCTACATTAATCTGGATCCATTTGAAAATGGCCTTTTCATTTCAAAACGTTCCCTGTCCACACTAGCGTTTTCCAAAAGTTTCTCCCCCACACTGAAACATTAAATCACCAAACTGTGATTGCGTAAAATATACCAAAAGTTCAAAAGATGATACAGAGACAGCAGAAATAAAGTTCTGTCATGAAACAGGAGAGGAGACACAGAGGTAAACGTAACAGTGCTTTATTAAAGGGGACCTATTATGCAAAATTTACTTTTATAAGGTGTTTGAACAGAGATGTGTGTCCACGGTGTGTAAACAACCAGCCTACAATGGTAAAAATCCACCCAATACTGTTTTTTTATAATCCCCATCAATCATTATTAATCTCTCATAATAACAGGCTGTTACAGATTTCCCCCTACTCCTATGTAACAGTAGGGAAAACCTACCAGTGACTGTTGATGATCTGCCCTTTTAGCATAGACACACCACTGAGTGAGAAGCACAGAGACCGCTACTTCTGTTTACTTGCTGAATTAACTTGTTATATTACAATGTCTGCGCCAGAAAACATTACAAATGTTCTGTTGTTGGATGTACCAACAAACATACGAATCTCCATAGACTCCCAGCATCTGAGCCACTGAGGACACCGTGGTTAACACTAGAACCGCCACGGGGGTAAAATTTACCCATGGCTGTTCTTCAAATGTACATGACAGATTTTCAATAAAATATCCAAGTCTCCTAGTCACTGACTTTTACTAAAATCGTGTTACTTACAATCCCCATGTTGTTAAAAATTGTTTAGATAAAACCAGATTTAAAAACGAGGCATTTATGCCTATAAGCGCCAGCGGGTCAAATTTACCCCTGTATAATTATTTTATTCTCGCGCTGTGTTTGAGCAACGTGTAGGCTTACTGTAAACTGTCACACAACACACATTCAAATAAAGATGTTTTAGCCTATTTATAAATGTTCAAACTTTGGATTAACTATACATTTTTGTTTTGCAATTTTGTATCGTGTATTGTTTGCTACTGTGTTGCTATTTATTCAAGTCTGCCCATTTCCTGACAAAAAAATTCCAATCTATGATGAAATGAATAAAACAATTTTCATGATTATCCCAGGTTTACTGGTGCTGTTCTCTTATTCAAATTATAAATGATATAACTATACAAATTAATAATTTATTACGAAAAACTGTGCTCTTGAATTTGTCATTGCATCATACATCCTATGCAGTGCGGTGGATTATTATTGCTCTTTATTGTCTATTTAAGGTAATTTAGTAATTTAAATAACATGGGTTATCTTAATATGTGATTAATGACATTTTATTATAATATTACACCACCCAAATATGTATTTATTTCCTTCTAATTCTCGTTGTCATTGCAGGCTGGTTTAGCCTATATTCACCAAAGTGTAGCCTGCTTAAAAGAGCATAAAACAACAGGACAAAAACGTAGCTGATGATTAAAAATTATCATTTGATTACTTTGTGAAGACAGTGGCATAATACAGTGACATATTACATTTTTTAGCTGTATCAAAACAGTAATCATGTGCATGGGTAAATTTTACTTTTAGGTATACAGCGACCACTGGCGGTTCTAATGTTAAATTTCATTTTTGAAGGAAATGTGCCAAATTTTATATTTTTGCGCAAATCATTTTATGCATGACTGCTTCACTAACGAGGGTCAGTACAATGCTGGATTTGCGAAAAAGTTGTTTCTGAAGGATGGGTCAATATACGCTTCATGCTAACTTCTTATCCAGAAGAAGTAAGGATGGCACTTCATATTTTGTGAATATTTGCAAATTTCCTTTCTGAGTGAGCTTTTTAGAATGTTGTATGGTTAATATGGCTAACGTTACCATAGTCGCTGACTGTATTCACAGAGGCTAGGGCTATGCCGTTAGTTTTATCCTGAAAATGTTTTCAACTGCGTAATTCATAAACACACGTTTATTATGCATTGTATAGTCAGGTGATGGACATGCGGACAAGCGCCTATAACACCTATAAGGACAAGCACCTCTACAACATTTTTTAGATTAACATGAAGGTACATACTAGTCGATGAGTTGAATCAATGTAACTCCACAACAACTAACATTACATAAATGTATCCACTAACCATTCAGAAATGTCCAGGTGCAGTCAAAAAGTTGCAACCTCTTCCTGAGTCCCTCCATTTGTGTCCGACTCCAGTTCAAACATGTAAGGCTGCACTCCACAACTGCTTGTTTCTAACATTTTGGCTGAGTGAGATTTGTTTTGTTGTTGACGTTGTATCCGAAGCTCGTGTGAAGGAGCCGCTGGAAAGGGGTGGGGAGCAGGAGCTCATTTGCATTTAAAGGGACACACAAAAAGTATGCGTTCCTGCTCACACCCGAAAAAGGGCAAATCTGACAAGCTATAATAAATGATCTGGGGGTATTTTGAGCACATTCTGGGGACACCAGAGATTTATATTACATCTTGTGAAAAGGGACATAATATGTCCCCTTTAAAGGGTTGGTGGTGATCTAAAAGATCTTCGGACAGGTGAATGATGAGCATAAGCAGTTCAAATGACAGTCACACTTATCTGACGAGTCTTTCTACTTGCATGGTTGAAGAGAAGCATGATGAAGACCACAGGTCCGAGGAGGAGGAGGAGGAGAGTCTCTTGAAGAGGATGATGAAGAATGGCATATGAAGGTGAGTAGTCAGGTAATTTTCTCTCGTGTAGAGACTGATGAGACCGGACAATCAGTGTGTGTGAACTGGGCGCTGTTGGGTGCTTGATTAGTGTGATGAGGTGATTGATGACAACTGGTGGTGATTGTGGAATGCATGCTCGTGGTAGACCAGGAAGGATTCTGGGAGATGTAGTGCTAGCGGGCTCATGAGCTGGAGCAGACTCAGGAGCAGGCTCATGGGCTGGAGCAGACTCTAGAGTGGGCTCATGGGTTGAAGCAGACTCTGGAGCGGGCTCATGGGCTGGAGCGGACTCTGAAGTGGGCTCATGGGCAGGACTGGACTCTGAAGTGGCCTCATGGGTTGGAGCAGACTCTGTATTGGGCATATGGGCTGGAGCGGGCTCATGGGTTGGAACAGACTCAGGAGCAGGCTCATGGGCTGGGGCAGACTCTGGAGTGGGCTCATAGGTTGAAGAGGACTCTGGAGCAGGCTCATGGGTTGGAGCAAACTCTGGAGAGGGCTCATGGGCTGGAGTGGACTCTGAAGCGTGCTCATAGGCTGGAACAGACTCTGGAGTGGGCTCATAGAGCACAATAACAAGTTTCAGGAGTTGACTTGGCCTCCAAATTCCCCAGATCTCAGTCCAATCAAGCATCAGTGGGATGTGCTGAACAAACAAGTCCGATCCATGGAGGCCCCACCTTGCAACTTACAGGACTTAAAGGATCTGCTGCTAACATCTTGGTGCCAGATACCACAGCAGACCTTCAGGGGTCTAGTGGAGTCCATGCCTTAACAGGTCAGGGCTGTTTTGGCAGCAAAAGGGGGACCAACACAATATTAAGAAGGTGGACATAATGTTATACTTGATTGGTGTAGAATGCAGTGCTTGTCAATATAGTTTTGTTTTTTTATTAATTTGGTGCTACTAATGTATGTGCAGCAGAGTGAATGACACTTGCATTTAAGTGTGTCGCATATAACCCCCTTTAAAGCTATTAAAGCTAGCACAGTAAAAAGGGGTGCACTCTGTACAATGAAAGGACAGGTTTCATAGGTGACTTACATGAACACATTTTGGTAGGCTTTGAAATGTTGCCTGGTGAAAGTGAATCAAACCAAGGAGAAAATGCAACATTGTTACAATTTAGGTCCATATTTTGGAACAGACCAAACATTCTTAGTTTACAAGTAAAGAAATTATAGAAACTTCTACCAGGAAGACTGATGCTGCATCATTCATTCATAATAATAGGTCTGGCCAATCACTGCTTGATACAATGATTTCTGTTTAGTCAACGTTCCCCTCCATCCTCCCCACCACCACCAGGTTGGCACTGGCCATCTATCAGGGGTAGGCTCTGCCCCTGCCTTCATCCTCAGGCAGGATCAGCCGAATCGGGGGCATATGCCAAATAACTTTTTTATACAACTAAATATGAATCACTGTAGCTCACTACCATCTGTCTATTCTTTATGGAATAAATACCATGTAAGCATTCATCTGCCTTCTGAGTCTTTATGGTTGAACTGTATCTTATGTAGTGTTATGATAAAAGTGATTAAAACCTTTATAAAAACAATAAGGCACTCAAAGCCATGCTATATTGTGAACATATTCATGGCTAAAGGGATTGCTTTCACTTTGCTACAAGTTGTGCCTTACATTCACAATTTAGTACAGTCTTCCTTACGTCACTGCTTAACTCTAAACCAGGGGGCTATAAATTGTTTGGGGAAACATTTTAGCACTGATTTCCCACCAAAAAGTGCAAGGGTCCAACAGAGACATTTCTAAGTGTGTAATGGTAATAATAGTTTCTATACACCTACTACTATAAACACATTTTTATGACCAATTTTTATGTGCCTACAGCATTTCTGTTGATAACATTGCACAACCTAAATGGATTCTATGGCTTTTTTATCTTCAGTTACACAAATAACTTCTAGGCTGTGTGTGGCAGGCGGTCATGAGGGTAATGATTTGGCCTGCTAGCTGAAAGGTCAGGGCTTGAATCTCAGGTGTGTGAGTGAGGCAGGTCTTGGAAAATTACTGGGACGACTCTCTGTCTCTCCGACGGCTCTGGGCTTGAAAGCGGTCATGCTCTGGGTAATTCATTAAAAGCAAGGAAGGTGAACATGGATAATGAAATACTTTTAAAAAAGCTTCTGCAATCTTGTAAGTTTTCAAACTCATATTAATGTACAGTTTTGTGACAAGATTGAGCTTAGATACCAACAACAGGCAAGCACTCACAATAGAAACAAACCAACAAAAACAGGTTAGTTGACCACATGGTCCATTCTGACAATGATGTAATGGGCAATTTGTCCACACTCAAGTCAGAAATGCTCTCCAACACTGCACAATAACAGCCAATTGTAATATACTTGATATTTAATAAAATGTATTTTGGACCAGTGTTTGGACTGTGGGCATAGCTACCTGGCACAAGTGATGAGTTACTTTTTCAGTAGAGTCGTACACAGGGTTTTATAATAACAGGTCCCAAATAATTTTATAATTAGATCCCAAAATTGAGCTTGCAAGGGGGGATCGTGGGGAGTGCCCTGCATCCCTGATTATTTTGGACAGTCATTTAACATTTCTATTGTAAAACATCTGTCAGATATTAAATGCTTAGTTTAGCTACTTACAGCTGATCTCACACTTCATGACTGTTTTTCATCACATGCATGATACTTTTAGGTAACTTGCCAGTTGAACTATTTGAAAAGGCATCATTAATTGATTTTCATAATTCAGAAAAGGCTGTTTTCTACTCTGATTTTAGCCTTCTGATTTATACACTGATTTAAAGGGGTCATATAATGCCATTTTTGTACTATTGTACTGTACAAGTTAATATGATTCTTTAGTGTCTAAATGAAAAGACACTATGTAATATATGTAATATAAATAAATGTAATATACTTTAATTAAAAATTCTCATTAGTATTGTAAGAAAACACTAATTCTACCTTTTCAGCAAGCCGTTTCAGTGCATGTGTCTTTAAATGATAATGAGCTTTGCTCACCCCGCCCCTCTGTTCTGTGGGCCGTTTTGACACAACACACGTAGAATGTTACCTTGACCAACAGGTTGAGGGAATATTTTGGAGAAAGAATGGCAACAGGAGTCTCTGAGGACACATCTGTGCAACCGTATCAATTTGAACTGGAGTCGGACCCGGAACAAGATGACTGCCCCAACGAAGTTCGACAATTAAGGCTCGAACAGGACGTTTCTGAATGGTTGGTTAACGTAATGTCACGTTGATCTATCTTTGTATGTACTGGCAGGGTATCGTAGTGAGATACGAATGCTATGTGTTTACTGATGTATACGTTAGTTAATTGACAGATTGATGTTACAGCTAATGGTCATGAAAAACTTTTTTTCAGTAAATGTAGGCTTGTCAGTGATGCGTAACGTTATCTATGCAGTGTTAGGTACAACTGTCAGGGCTGAAGCACTGACATTAGGTCGCCACAGGAATGTTTCTAGCAGTAGTTGAAGGACACCTAAGAATTTGTTGTAATGTATATTTATGTCCAGTGCCATAACACGTTGTTCATTATAAACGTTGGATTATGAATTATATTGAGAACGTCATACATAGAAAGCATGCCGTAATGTAACTTACCCTGTAAACTTTAGCTGCATTCATCGTGAAGCGTGCAAGCGATCAATATAAAGGTTAATTAAACGTTACACTCACTTCTTCTGGAAGTGCAGCAGGAACACGAATAGTTGGTACCGATCCTTTTTTCAGGAGTAGCTTCTTAGCAAAACCTGCTTTATACTGACCTTCGTTTATAAAGCAGTCTGGTGAGAAATGATTCGCGCAAACATGAAAGCATTGACGTTGATCTGGGGGAATATTCCCATCGAAAACAAAACTCAGCCACTGCGTCTTCAGTGGTTCGGATTTAGCAACATCAAAATGAATGCTGTGTTCGTTATTACACCCAAGAACAGAACACCACAATCGCTTAGAGGCCATTCTGCTCCAGCGTATCAACAATGGCGGACTATGATGACAGCTCGCTCAGGGCGGGTCTGTGTTGAAACGCTGCTGTCAATTAACAATCGTGGGAGGGGCGTCCAGCCGTGTGACGGCTCGATTTGAGACAGGGGAAAACATATAAGGAGATTATAAAAAAAAACACTGGATGGATTTTTATCATTATAGGATGGTTGTGTACAGGCACTGCCAACACACATTTCCATACAATCAACTTGTAAAAGTGCATGTACCATTATATGACCCCTTTAAGAAATGTAAACACCGACTTTTATGATTGGGCCTTTGCATATGAAAGTATTACATGTGGAACTCTTTTGAAGTCACCATTACCTTTATTTGAATAGCGCTTAATACAATAACAGATGGTTTCAAAGCAGCTTTACAGTGATCAACAGGAAAATAATCAGTTATGGAATGAAACTTCTATACAGCAGCTCTGGAAAAACAGTGATGTCATCATCAGCTCAGTTCTTGTTCAATAGTGTCCCCAAAACTTTAACTACATTTTTACTATTACACCTGCCAAGATTAACTGTCAAATGAATTGTGTTGATTACAGCATTATATGTGACCTGTGCTGGCAAAATGAGTCACAATGAGCAAATTTTAAAAAATTTGTCAGTGTTATTTTCACATTCCCTATTAAAAAAAAAAAAAACCTTCAAAATGATGTTGAATTGGACAAAAAAAATGACTGAGCTACACCTGTTTGAAGTTGATAGAGTCAGCAAAATCAATTTTGAGAAAAGTTTTTCTGAAGGTTCTAAAACAGAATCACCCAGCAACCATACCTTAAAATCCCTGGTAATAACACTAAATTTGACACACACCAAGTCAAAACCAAATTGCATTTAGCAGACACTTTTATCCAAAGCAACTTGCATTGCATTCAAGGTACACATTTTTACATTTTGTCAGTTCTTGCTTTCCCTGGGAATCGAACCCATAACCTTGGAGTTGCTACCACCACACTCTTATTATTTGAGCTACATGAAAGCAGTAAATGTCAATAGGACACTGACAGTCTATATATGAAGACTTCAGATGCAAAAGTCTCTAAGTCCGTCTGATGTTTTACTTTAAAATAAGCATTTTTGTCAGGCTCCTATGTATCGGTACTTCTGAATGGGCAGAGGCTGGGATTTAGTGGGTTTAAAGTGAAAGTATTTTATGAAGTTGTACTATATGCGGAGAGCATTCACTCAGTATCGTTATCTAATTTTTGACCGAAGTGGCTTTTAGAGGCTTTTGCATCTGAACTCTTCATATTAAGACCTACTGAACCGCATGGATCTAATATAATGTTACACATCAGATGTTTTTTTTCCCAACAGTTAAACAAACGTTCACAAGACAGAACAGATCATGTTTGCGTGAATACTCGCCAAGACAGATATTTTGAAATACTGTAATTCTGTGAATGTGGGTATATCGGGATCGCTCACTGACTGAGGTGTCTTTGTGCGCATGCGTCGGATCTGTCAGTCAGTGCGAGTAAGATCATTTTCATGGATAATTGAAAGGTACTCCTCCCAGAAAACATACAAATAAAGATACTTTTAGATGTTTAATTGCCAGAGACGAGAACTTAATGACATTTTTTTGTAGCTTGAAATTATCCCATGCGCACATTGTAGCTGACCACAGTCATGTCTGTTAACCCTTCACCATCACCATTTCTGCTCTCTAATGAATGCTTTAATCTGTGCTAACAGAGCAAACGCAGTGTAATTAAGAGTTTCCTCTCGTAGGTTCCCTCCCGACTGCATCGGTAGCTGATGCTATGTTCATCATTCCTCAGATTTCTTCTCTTCAGTAAGCGATTCATGAAGAGTTTTCATGCATCAGGATTGGATTCGCGTTCAGCGCCCTCTTTTATTTGATTATTCCCCTTGTGGTGAGCATGATGTAATTTCAGAAGTGTGTCCCGCAGTGTCCACGCTTTATTAGAGAAGAAAAATGTCTGGGCATTTATCACGCTCGTGCTACATTTAATAGCACTGCTGGTTGCGTGCGCTGTGAGAATTTTAAGTATAAGTATTTCATTCTCACTCACCTTCTGTGGCTTTTAAATGATGCTCAATTGGTACTAAAGGCCCAAAGTGTGCCAATAAAATACCATTACATCACCAACAGCAGCCTGAACCGCTGATACAAGGCAGGACGGATCCATGCTTTCATGTTGTTTACGCCAAATTTTGACCCTACCATCTGAATGTTGCAGCAGAAATCCAATCTTCTATTGTCCAGGTTTGGTGAACGAGTGTGTAACAAGTGCTTATTTGAGTTACTGTTGCCCTTCAGCTGAACCATTCTTGTCATTCTCCTCTGACCTCTGACCTCTGGCATCAACAAAGCATTTCCACCCACAGAACTGCCGCTCACTGGATATTTTCATTGACCTTTCTCTGTAAACCCTAGAGATGGTTGTGCATGAAAATCCCAGTAGATCAGCAGTTTCTGAAATACTCACACCAGCCACGCCATGTTCAAAGTCACTTAAATGTTAACCTTTTTCCCCCATGGTGATGCTCAGTTTGAAGTTCAGCAGATCTTCTTGATCGTGTCTACATGCCTAAATGCATTGAGTTAGATACATTATATGAATGAATACAGTTGTTTTGAGTTAAACAGTGGAAAAACTGTTGTAGACTTTTTTTGTGATAGGAAAGTAGCACTTCATAAAGCTTACTACTACAAACAAACAAATGTCAAGAGTGTTGTGATCACACATATACTCTTGTGCTGTATAAGCAATAAGACACGTGTCTCTGATCGTAAACCGCACAATCAGGCCAATCCTCTCTGAGTGATATTTAAATCACATTTTTTATGGGTGACCTAATTAATCCAGATGTAGCCGCAGTGGAAACCCACTGACATTATTTGCATAGCTGCCTATGAAAAATGCATATGTCCACAGAAGAAAGCCACAAGTGTGTAACGCATTCCATCTATGAACACAAGGAACAGGCCTTTCGGAAGGCGCCTGATGAGGGGCACTTCCTGTGTTAAATGGTCTCCGTGGTATCTGGGAGAGTCCCATTAGAATGTCTTTAGCTCTAATGATGAATATAATTAACTCAGGGCTTGTGTGGGTTTGTTTATTTCGAACATACTCCATTATCCTTGGCACAATCCTCAGTCATGTGCACAAACGGAACGTCAGTGCCGAGTTCTGCATCACAGTCCATCTCATGCATGTTACAGTTTTCTGAGACCCGTTGTACTGTCAAAAAAATCTTGTCTATTTACAGTCTTTCAAAGAATGCGTCATCAATCATAAGCCTCTTGAAATAATGAGGCTATAAATATGATCCATAATGTGACAGTGCCACAGTGTAGAGATCTCCCGCACAAATATACGTTACCTTCTCCTGCTCCCGCCCGCAAAAACCCACATAAAAGTATAAATAGATTTTTTTTTCGGTATGGCCATGAGATAGTTTCAAGTAATTTAACATAAAAGCAATCGCGTGCATGGTTTGACAAAAAAGCTCGCTCCCTTAATAATTCCTAAAAAGCTGACATCTCAGTTCAGCGTGATCGCACAAAGCTCTGTTATCACTGAAGCTGACTGCACACTTAATCTTTCATAATGTCTACACATTTTCCTTGTTATTATCTCAGGATTTGCCAGCATGCAGAATTCAGCACTCAACAAAAACTCACTTTGAGCGGTGAGTGGATTATCTTAAATGCATCTGATTGGCCATTAAGTTCAAGAAATCAACACATATATCTGTGATTGGCTACATTGCACAACGCTGCAAAAACATGTTATAAATAGAAATTCTGCCCATGCTTGCACCTGCCCTGTAAATCGATTTTATTTTGTTTTAGTTGTTCTTGTTGATTTTGTGCAATAGATGAAAAACAACTGATTTGTTTTTAGATGTTTTATTTTTAGATATTTCTATTTTGTCCTGCGTTTTATTCTCCTGCACATACACAAGTACCTTACCGCCCGCACTCGGCCATCAAATCTAGTCTCGCGCCACACTCTGTTGTGTTGGGTCCCGCGGTAGTCCAGCTGGAGTGCAGGTCTCTACCACAGTGGACCGATATAACCATGTTAAAGACACCATTTGCACTTCTAAGGTCTTAGTCCAAATAACTGACAAAATAATTGACTTTAAAGAAGAACACAGTAATTAATAATAATTTACAGCTTTTTATAAATTAGCCTTTTAAAGAATTTTATAAGTATAAGTATATTTTTGTACAGTCCACATTGCATTCTCAACATTGTTGCAAGGGGCACTGTAGTGAGCATTAGCATAAACTCTTTCATGTGAACTACAATCATGGTAGAACAAAAGCAGAATAAGCAGGTTAAACCCAGACAGCAACATAGTGTCGGCCCAGATCCCAGCCACATCTGGTACATGTGGATTCCACCCGGATCTAACTATAAACATCAACAGTTTAATTAACTTCCCAGACAGCAACACAGTGTTGGCTATATGGCAGTGTGTTAAATATGTTCTGTATAAGGAACAACATTTGCATTGGCCAAGCATTCGCATATGAACATTTGCGTAAAGATTGTTTCTGGCCTCTGTCTGGATCAAAAATATTGATCACTCACCTTGAACACAGGAATATACAGGTTTCTCTCTCTTTATTCAAGAGAACGTTTCCAACTCCTCATAACATCAGCAAGTCATGGTTTATCGGTCATCAATTGCGTTAATTGCGTTAACTTTATTATTACCTTTCCCATCCACCAATGGGAAAAAAAAAATTCAATATGAAAACGTCTTCTTTGCTTTGATACAAGCAGGTTAGGTTTTGCTGTAGTGTGAGCCAAAATAACTGCTATTGTCTATACAAACAAGGCAATGTTCACTCATCAAGCCAATTCATGGGTGCTATCAAATGCAGGCAGAAAATATATTAATTACTTCTTCTCTAAGTTTTACTTCAAAAGTGTCAGAAATGACCTGATAATAACAACATTTATATTAAAATTAATATGTATAATTATGTAACATTTTTAATTATAGCAGACATCAGTATGCACAATATACCTGTACAGACCTGGTCAAAAAGTTTGTTAAATGTTAATTATTTATTCAAGTGACATCACTAACCCTAAAATGTACATAAACCCCACCCCCAGGAACACACAACAAAGGCCATGTTGAGAAGAGGAAGAGTTGTTGTAGTCAAGCACATTTGGGAGTATGCTCAAGCTGTTGCATCTGCCTTTTCACATTTACAGTATGAACACAAATGCAATAGCATGTCATAAAAGCAAGATGACAACATAAGTTAGTTAACCGTAACTAAACTAAACTATACCTGTTCTGTTTTCATGCAGCAGATATTCTCTGGCTCTTTGCATCTGACAGCAGTTCCCAAACCAGCGATTTATAGATTATCATGACAGGACATGCTAATTGATGACTTGAAGATAGTAACTCCACATCAGCTACATAAATTCATCAACTAACCATTCAGAAACGTCTTGTCTCATTCTACATGTTGTCACTTCTTCTTGATTCTCTTCATCATTGTCCGACTCCGGTTTGAACATAAAACACTAAGCTGAACGGTTTTGGACATTTCCAGTGTGTGTCTGTGTGAGGTAATCGGAGCTGCTAACACAGCTCTTGAAGCTCCACCCTTTTCTTGAAAGGGGGCCGGGAGCAGCAGCTTGTTTGCATTTAAAGGGACACACACAAAAACTGAGCATTTTTGCTCACCCTCAAAAAGTGTAGGGATATATATATCTGTGGGGTATTTTGAGCTAAAACTTCACATACACACTCTGGGGAGATCAGAGACTTATTTTACAAAAAGGGGCATTATAGGACCCCTTTAAAACTGAATTCAAGATAGTGCCGAGATCTTTGTGGGTTGGGCGCCACCCTTATGCCCGGCACCCTGCTGCCCGGGTGGAGGCTGCTGCTTGGGCTTGGCAGGGGCGGAGGCAGAGGCGGACGGAGGGGACGCCTCGGCGGCGAGCAGCGGCGGCACTGCAGTTTGAAAAAATGTTCATCGCCTCCGTCTGCTTCTGGGCCACCGAAACTGCTGGGCGAAGTTCTCGATGGCGTCGCTGAAGAGGCCGGCCTGGCAGACAGGGGTGTTGAGGAACCGCACTTTGTCAGTATCACATATGTCCACCAGGTTCAGCCACAGGTGGAGTTCCTGGACCACTAACGTGGACATCGCCTGACCCAGGGAGCGCGTGGTGACTTTCGTCGCCCTGCGCAGTACCTGCATAACCCTTGGGTCTGAACTACCCTTGCGCAGTTCCTTTAGCACTTTGGCCTGGTAGACCTGCAGGAGCGCCATGGCATGCAAAGCCGACGTGGCTTTTCCACAGGCTGTGTAAGCCTTGCCCATCAGAGTGGACGAGAACTTACACACCCGGGAGGGGAGATGCGGATTACCCCACCAGTCGGTGACGGTCTTAGGACACGGTTGCATCGCAACCGACTGCTCAACTAGGGGGATCCCCACGCATCCCTTAGCCTCGCCGCCATCACGGGTAGTGAGGATGGAGGAACCACTCGATCGGTGTCTGCCGTTGTAGGGCGCCATCCACGACTTTGTGAGCTCCTGATGTACTTCCGGGAAGAAAGGCACCGGGGCCGGGCGCTGAGAACCAGCACAGGCCACCCCAAGAAACCAATCGTCCAACCGCAAAGGTTCGGGACACAGCGGAGAGTTCCACTCGAGCCCGACACTTGTGGCGGCCCAGGAAAGCATAGCCATGAGCTCTGGATCGGGCTCGGGCAACGCTACCACATCCGAAGGGGGCAATGCAGCTGGGTTTTCATCTCCAGAGTCCATTAGCTCATCCCCCGATGCAGCAATCGAAACCATATCCTCAGCCGAGCCCCCAAAGTAATGGCTGGCCCCCATGGGAAGGACCAGCGCGCTCTCTCGGAAGCTCCACCGGCACAGCAGAGGGGAAGGTTCCGAGGGGCTTGGTGTCCCGTCGGGGGTGCCCTCACAGTAACCCTCAGGTCTCTACCAAAGGCATCAGCCAAAGTAGCAGCCCTCTGCTTCGCAGCGGAGGACCACTAGATCAGGGGATGCGCAATGGGACTCCACCCCGTTTGAGGTAATCGAGTCTAGACCGTAGGACTGAGATGGTCATGTTCCCGCAGTGGGAACGCGAGTCATTCATGAAAGCTGCCTCAGCATGCCCACTGCAAGCACTCAGAGATGCCCAGCGAGCTGTGAGAATAGCTGTTTTGTGTAAACACACTCGCGACCACCGCTGTAATGTGCTGTCTCTCCAACACCACAGAGCACTCCTCTCGCACAAACTCGTTTTTTAAATACTCTTCGCAGGAACACACTGACTCGCAGTAATGTTTGGCTCCGAAGTAGAAAGCGAGGATGCGGTATTCCACTTCCACATTTATACCCGCATGGCAGGTGGAGCGTGGACCGCATGTCAATGGGCATTGGCTCGTTTAGAAAGACTCAAAGCAGATTGGTCTCTGAAAACAGATCCCAACCCGTCGGTCAGTTCCAACGCATTTCGAACGTGACCGACTGAAAGGCAACTATTTTATACCTGAAATTGAAGTTGTTTCGTAATTTATAAACTCTGAAACACTGACACAGTTAGCGCTAAACACAATCAACTGAATTGCGTTTAATAATGACACTATTGCTGCCTTGGACGATTTGAATAATTATCGCCCAATATCAAATCTTCCGTTTCTGGCAAAAATACTTGAGCGTATTGTTGCCTCTCATTTGTGTAACCATTTCACGATTAATAACCTTTTGAACCCCTTCAGTCGGGTTTTCGTAAATCACATAATACTGAGACGGCTTTGGTAATCATAACAATCAACAAATAATCAGGTAGCAAGGAGGGCAGGGTCAAGACATAAGAAGGGGAGCACATGGCAAAATAACCATCCAGGCCCTCAACAAAAAGTACACACGGTGAGGGAATGAACCCTCAACCTGTGTGTTCACAAAAGAAGATGAAAAAACATGGAGCATGACTGTCTGAATATGCAGCAGTCATTGAGCCATGCCAGTGACAGATTTTCCTGGACATTCCTACATCCCTCCATTAACCCACCTCCTTTTCTTTTCTAAACTACTTCATTCTACCCAATTACATAGTCTCCACCCAGATTAATATTGCATATGTATGGGACTATGACATCTACCCTAGGCTAAAAGTGGCACACAACTTACTCTTTTGATTCGACACGGTATAGTGAGTGGTGGGTATTTCTTTGTTTCATGTGAAAGTGTACACATACATCATTAGGTGAGGTCGGAGAGTTTGCTTCATGCACCTCTTCGGATTCTGTCTAGTTGTTAACATGGTCGCATTTCAACTGAGTTTTTACTGAGTGCAGAGAATATCGGGGTCATGCTAGTGGCACCCAGTTGGACACACATGCAATGGTTTTCCAACCTTCAACCTGTCAAGATTCAAGAGTTTTATTTGTCACATACACAGTTATATACAGAATATACAACCGGCAGTGAAATGTAAACAGGTCCGCTCCATGGACAGTGCAAATTCACAGTTAAAAACACAAGGAGGAAATTATATAGAAATAGGATAAAAAAAAAAGTACTATATATATATATATATATATATATATATATATATATATATATATATATATATATATATATATATATATATTTTTTTTTTATCCTATTTCTATATAATTTCCTCCTTGTGTTTTCAAGTCCTAGATAGTATCTACTGCCTCCAGCACAAGGGATGTTGTTGCATCCAAATCCTCAGGGACTCAGACTGGCCCGCTTCCTATAAATTGGGCTCTCAGTCAGTGGTGCACACCTTACAGAGTGCATGGGATATATCTACTAGAGTAGTAATCATCGAGTGGTCATTGATGGTGGGTTTTTCAATCAAGGTGTGAAGCATGCCAGAAAGATCACACGATTGTGATGCAGCTGTAATTCTGTCTTTTTACAAGCACTTGGGAGATCATTGACTGTGCTAAAAAGGTTTTGGCAGTGATAGTCGTTTCTCATGCTGGGTAGCCTGCCGGAGTCAGACAGGGCCCTAATTCACCAGTTTCTTAAGGGAGCGAGACATTTAGTCCTTAAAGGGTTATAACCCTGCCACCATGGGAATTTGGAAGGGTCCTTGACGCTCTTGTTGAGGAACCCTAAAGCTCTTACTCACATCAGATCTCAAGTGGTTGTAGATGAAAACTGCCTTCCTTTTGGCTATTATATTAGCTAAACAGGTGAGCGAGTTATGATGAGCTCTGTCTGTGCACAAAGAATGCATCAGATACTTACTTGATGATGCAGGGGTGATAAATCATCTGTATTGACTAGGGCTGCACGATTAATCAAAATCGAACCGCAATCGTGATTTGGCTTATGTGCGATTATGAAAGCGTAAAAGCTGCAATTTTAATGAAATAAATATATGCCCAGCATGTTAGTGAAGAGCGGTTCTGTGATCAGGAGTAAACACTGCTCTGTCTAAAACACTGTGAGTTTGAGTCACATATAACGTGCGTTTGAAAAAACAAAAAAAAGGACAACATTTAATAACGTTTTAACTCACTTCATATCGTCAGTCAAGTGTTTGATATTTCCTTTTTGTGAGCTGAAGTGGCTTCTCACAGAATGAGGCAGAATACTATTTTATAGTATTCTATACAGTGATGAAGTCTATGTCGATTAGCACTGCATTATGATATACTTTATTATTATGAAAATACCCGAGAAGGCTTTAAGAACTCAAATACACCATATATTGTGTGTTTATTGTCTTCATGTTTAATCAAAGCGTTTCTATCTTCTTTTTACTCAGCTCAGCTACACAGCGCTAGCTTCACATTAGGGATTTCTACTTCACTCGGAGGCAAATGTGACGTTTCTGCTCGAGGGCGCCCTCTGGCCTCCAGTATGAATGAAACATGAGTGTGTTTAGTGCCCAGCAGTGCTCACTCCATCCTATTTTGGGTAAAAAATTGGGAAAATAATACTTCTCTAAATAAATGTATATGACAATCCATATGTTTTTCTCCAGTGTACAGGAGTTTTTTCCCACAGTGGATGCATAAGAGGCTCATTATTCATATTAAAGACAAAGACTCGTTCTTGATTTTGCATACAAAAATTAAGAAATTGATATCACAGATTTATAATAATAATAATATCATATTTTATAATAAATCCTTAGACCTTTCTAGTGAATTTTAGTCATAGGCTGCCTGCATGTTAACAGGTAACCCTGCAGTTTTTTTCTAAAATAAGTTTTCTGTAATTATTATTATTATTATTATTATTATATTATTATTATTATTATTATTATATTGTTATATTTATTCTTAAATACTCTATTTTTATTTTTAATAATTAAAATGTTATTGTAACAATAATATTTCTTATTTTGTTAATCATTATTATTATTATTATTCATAATATATAAGCACAAAATATATATATATATATATATATATATATATATATATATATATATATATATATATACACACATTTTTTATTTGTAAAAAACAAAACAAAAAAAACAAAACAAAACAAAACACTCAAATCGTGCAGCCCTAGTATTGACCCATATTTCTGTCAAAAGTCACATATATATCAACTCCAGCACAACCAAGGAATTATGCTTAACACTTTTCTTCCTTATTTTGGGACTGGCACGGGAGGTTGAAGGTCTTATGGCTAAAATATGAATGCTGGTCCTTCACATTTAAGTTTGCATACAGGGATTGATCATGAGAGCCATTAGAATCAGCACACCCCCCTTCCACAGAGAGTTGGTCTGGCTCAGAAGTGGGCTTAGATGAGGCCTTATCAGATGGTCTGGAGGTACGTGCACCGCATGACTCTGCTCTATATGGTCAAAAAGTTTGTTAAATGTTAATTATTTATTCAAGTGACATCACTAACCCTAAAATGTACATAAACCCCACCCCCAGGAACACACAACAAAGGCCATGTTGAGAAGAGGAAGAGTTGTTGTAGTCAAGCACATTTGGGAGTATGCTCAAGCTGTTGCATCTGCCTTTTCACATTTACAGTATGAACACAAATGCAATAGCATGTCATAAAAGCAAGATGACAACATAAGTTAGTTAACCGTAACTAAACTAAACTATACCTATTCTGTTTTCATGCAGCAGATATTCTCTGGCTCTTTGCATCTTACAGCAGTTCCCAAACCAGCGATTTATAGATTATCATGACAGAACATGCTAATTGATGACTTGAAGATAGTAACTCCACATCAGCTACATAAATTCATCAACTAACCATTCAGAAACGTCTTGTCTCATTCTACATGTTGTCACTTCTTCTTGATTCTCTTCATCATTGTCCGACTCGGTTTGAACATAAAACACTAAGCTGAACGGTTTTGGACATTTCCAGTGTGTGTCTGTGTGAGGTAATCGAGCTGCTAACACAGCTCTTGAAGCTCCACCCTTTTCTTGAAAGGGGCAGGAGCAGCAGCTTGTTTGCATTTAAAGGGACACACACAAAAACTGAGCATTTTTGCTCACCCTCAAAAAGTGTAGGGATATATATATCTGTGGGGTATTTTGAGCTAAAACTTCACATACACACTCTGGGAGATCAGAGACTTATTTTACACAAAAGGGGCATTATAGGACCCCTTTAAAACTGAATTCAAGATAGTGCCGAGATCTTTGTGGGTTGGGCGCCACCCTTATGCCCGCACCCTGCTGCCCGGTGGAGGCTGCTGCTTGGGCTTGGCAGGGGCGGAGGCAGAGGCGGACGGAGGGGGACGCCCTCGGCGACGAGCAGGCGGCGGCACTGCAGTTTGAAAAAATGTTCATCGCCTCCGTCTGCTTCTGGGCCACCGAAAACTGCTGGGCGAAGTTCTCGATGGCGTCGCTGAAGAGGCCGGCCTGGCAGACAGGGGTGTTGAGGAACCGCACTTTGTCAGTATCACATATGTCCACCAGGTTCAGCCACAGGTGGAGTTCCTGGACCACTAACGTGGACATCGCCTGACCCAGGAGCGCGTGGTGACTTTCGTCGCCCCTGCGCAGTACCTGCATAACCCTTGGGTCTGAACTACCCTTGCGCAGTTCCTTTAGCACTTTGGCCTGGTAGACCTGCAGGAGCGCCATGGCATGCAAAGCCGACGGCGTGGTTTTTTCCACAGGCTGTGTAAGCCTTGCCCATCAGAGTGGACGAGAACTTACACACCCGGGAGGGGAGATGCGGATTACCCCACCAGTCGGTGACGGTCTTAGGACACGGTTGCATCGCAACCGACTGCTCAACTAGGGGGATCCCCACGCATCCCTTAGCCTCGCGCATCGCCATCGCGGGTAGTGAGGATGGAGGAACCACTCGATCGGTGTCTGCCGTTGTAGGGCGCCATCCACGACTTTGTGAGCTCCTGATGTACTTCCGGGAAGAAAGGCACCGGGCGGGCGCTGAGAACCAGCACAGGCCACCCCAAGAAACCAATCGCCCAACCGCAAAGGTTCGGGACACAGCGGAGAGTTCCACTCGAGCCCGACACTTGTGGCGGCCCAGGAAAGCATAGCCATGAGCTCTGGATCGGGCTCGGGCAACGCTACCACATCCGAAGGGGGCAATGCAGCTGGGTTTTCATCTCCAGAGTCCATTAGCTCATCCCCCGATGCAGCAATCGAAACCATATCCTCAGCCGGAGCCCCAAAAGTAATGGCTGGCCCCCCATGGGAAGGACCAGCGCGCTCTCTCGGAAGCTCCACCGGCACAGCAGAGGGGGGAAGGTTCCGAGGGGCTTGGTGTCCCGTCGGGGGTGCCCTCACAGTAACCCTCAGGTCTCTACCAAAGGCATCAGCCAGTAGCAGCCCTCTGCTTCGCAGCGGAGGACCACTAGATCAGGGGATGCGCAATGGGACTCCACCCCGTTTGAGGTAATCGAGTCTAGACCGTAGGACTGAGATGGTCATGTTCCCGCAGTGGGAACGCGAGTCATTCATGAAAGCTGCCTCAGCATGCCCACTGCAAGCACTCAGAGATGCCCAGCGAGCTGTGAGAATAGCTGTTTTGTGTAAACACACTCGCGACCACCGCTGTAATGTGCCGTCTCTCCAACACCACAGAGCACTCCTCTCGCACAAACTCGTTTTTTAAATACTCTTCGCAGGAACACACTGACTCGCAGTAATGTTTGGCTCCGAAGTAGAAAGCGAGGATGCGGTATTCCACTTCCACATTTATACCCGCATGGCAGGTGGAGCGTGGACCGCATGTCAATGGGCATTGGCTCGTTTAGAAAGACTCAAAGCAGATTGGTCTCTGAAAACAGATCCCACCCGTCGGTCAGTTCCAACGCATACGAACGCGTGACCGACTGAAAGGCAACTATTTTATACCTGAAATTGAAGTTGTTTCGTAATTTATAAACTCTGAAACACTGACACAGTTAGCGCTAAACACAATCAACTGAATTGCGTTTAATAATGACACTATTGCTGCCTTGGACGATTTGAATAATTATCGTCCAATATCAAATCTTCCGTTTCTGGCAAAAATACTTGAGCGTATTGTTGCCTCTCATTTGTGTAACCATTTCACGATTAATAACCTTTTTGAACCCCTTCAGTCGGGTTTTCGTAAATCACATAATACTGAGACGGCTTTGGTAATCATAACAATCAACAAATAATCAGGTAGCAAGGAGGGCAGGGTCAAGACATAAGAAGGGGGAGCACATGGCAAAATAACCATCCAGGCCCTCAACAAAAAAGTACACACGGTGAGGGAATGAACCCTCAACCTGTGTGTTCACAAAAGAAGATGAAAAAACATGGAGCATGACTGTCTGAATATGCAGCAGTCATTGAGCCATGCCAGTGACAGATTTTCCTGGACATTCCTACATCCTCCATTAACCCACCTCCTTTTCTTTTCTAAACTACTTCATTCTACCCAATTACATAGTCTCCACCCAGATTAATATTGCATATGTATGGGACTATGACATCTACCCTAGGCTAAAAGTGGCACACAACTTACTCTTTTGATTCGACACGGTATAGTGAGTGGTGGGTATTTCTTTGTTTCATGTGAAAGTGTACACATACATCATTAAGTGAGGTCGGAGAGTTTGCTTCATGCACCTCTTCGGATTCTGTCTAGTTGTTAACATGGTCGCATTTCAACTGAGTTTTTACTGAGTGCAGAGAATATCGGGGTCATGCTAGTGGCACCCAGTTGGACACACATGCAATGGTTTTCCAACCTTCAACCTGTCAAGATTCAAGAGTTTTATTTGTCACATACACAGTTATATACAGAATATACAACCGGCAGTGAAATGTAAACAGGTCCGCTCCATGGACAGTGCAATTCATTAGTTAAAAACACAAGGAGGAAATTATATAGAAATAGGATAAAAAAAGTACTATATATATATATATATATATATATATATATATATATATATATATATATATATATATATATATATATATATATATATATATATGGTTTTTTTTTTTATCCTATTTCTATATAATTTCCTCTCCTTGTGTTTTCAAGTCCCTTAGATAGTATCTACTGCCTCCAGCACAAGGGATGTTGTTGCATCCAAATCCTCAGGGACTCAGACTGGCCCGCTTCCTATAAATTGGGCTCTCAGTCAGTGGTGCACACCTTACAGAGTGCATGGGATATATCTACTAGAGTAGTAATCATCGAGTGGTCATTGATGGTGGGTTTTTCAATCAAGGTGTGAAGCATGCCAGAAAGATCACACGATTGTGATGCAGCTGTAATTCTGTCTTTTTACAAGCACTTGGGAGATCATTGACTGTGCTAAAAAGGTTTTGGCAGTGATAGTCGTTTCTCATGCTGGGTAGCCTGCCGGAGTCAGACAGGGCCCTAATTCACCAGTTTCTTAAGGGAGCGAGACATTTAGTCCTTAAAGGGTTATAACCCTGCCACCATGGGAATTTGGAAGGGTCCTTGACGCTCTTGTTGAGGAACCCTAAAGCTCTTACTCACATCAGATCTCAAGTGGTTGTAGATGAAAACTGCCTTCCTTTTGGCTATTATATTAGCTAAACAGGTGAGCGAGTTATGATGAGCTCTGTCTGTGCACAAAGAATGCATCAGATACTTACTTGATGATGCAGGGGTGATAAATCATCTGTATTGACTAGGGCTGCACGATTAATCAAAATCGAACCGCAATCGTGATTTGGCTTATGTGCGATTATGAAAGCGTAAAAGCTGCAATTTTAATGAAATAAATATATGCCCAGCATGTTAGTGAAGAGCGGTTCTGTGATCAGGAGTAAACACTGCTCTGTCTAAAACACTGTGAGTTTGAGTCACATATAACGCGGCGCTTGAAAAAACAAAAAAAGGACAACATTTAATAACGTTTTAACTCACTTCATATCGTCAGTCAAGTGTTTGATATTTCCTTTTGTGAGCTGAAGTGGCTTCTCACAGAATGAGGCAGAATACTATTTTATAGTATTCTATACAGTGATGAAGTCTATGTCGATTAGCACTGCATTATGATATACTTTATTATTATGAAAATACCCGAGAAGGCTTTAAGAACTCAAATACACCATATATTGTGTGTTTATTGTCTTCATGTTTAATCAAAGCGTTTCTATCTTCTTTTACTCAGCTCAGCTACACAGCGCTAGCTTCACATTAGGGATTTCTACTTCACTCGGAGGCAAATGTGACGTTTCTGCTCGAGGGCGCCCTCTGGCCTCCAGTATGAATGAAACATGAGTGTGTTTAGTGCCCAGCAGTGCTCACTCCATCCTATTTTGGGTAAAAAAAATTGGGAAAATAATACTTTCTAAATAAATGTATATGACAATCCATATGTTTTTCTCCAGTGTACAGGAGTTTTTTCCCACAGTGGATGCATAAGAGGCTCATTATTCATATTAAAGACAAAGACTCGTTCTTGATTTTGCATACAAAAATTAAGAAATTGATATCACAGATTTATAATAATAATAATATCATATTTTATAATAAATCCTTAGACCTTTCTAGTGAATTTTAGTCATAGGCTGCCTGCATGTTAACAGGTAACCCTGCAGTTTTTTCTAAAATAAGTTTTCTGTAATTATTATTATTATTATTATTATTATTATTATTATTATATTGTTATATTTATTCTTAAATACTCTATTTTTTATTTTTAATAATTAAAATGTTATTGTAACAATAATATTTCTTATTTTGTTAATCATTATTATTATTATTATTCATAATATATAAGCACAAAATGTATATATATATATATATATATATATATATATATATATATATATATATATATATATACACATTTTTTATTTGTAAAAACAAAACAAAACAAAACACTCAAATCGTGCAGCCCTAGTATTGACCCATATTTCTGTCAAAAGTCACATATATATCAACTCCAGCACAACCAAGGAATTATGCTTAACACTTTTCTTCCTTATTTTGGGACTGGCACGGAGGTTGAAGGTCTTATGGCTAAAATATGAATGCTGGTCCTTCACATTTAAGTTTGCATACAGGGATTGATCATGAGAGCCATTAGAATCAGCACACCCCCCTTCCACAGAGAGTTGGTCTGGCTCAGAAGTGGGCTTAGATGAGGCCTTATCAGATGGTCTGGAGGTACGTGCACCGCATGACTCTGCTCTATATGGTCAAAAAGTTTGTTAAATGTTAATTATTTATTCAAGTGACATCACTAACCCTAAAATGTACATAAACCCCACCCCCAGGAACACACAACAAAGGCCATGTTGAGAAGAGGAAGAGTTGTTGTAGTCAAGCACATTTGGGAGTATGCTCAAGCTGTTGCATCTGCCTTTTCACATTTACAGTATGAACACAAATGCAATAGCATGTCATAAAAGCAAGATGACAACATAAGTTAGTTAACCGTAACTAAACTAAACTATACCTATTCTGTTTTCATGCAGCAGATATTCTCTGGCTCTTTGCATCTTACAGCAGTTCCCAAACCAGCGATTTATAGATTATCATGACAGAACATGCTAATTGATGACTTGAAGATAGTAACTCCACATCAGCTACATAAATTCATCAACTAACCATTCAGAAACGTCTTGTCTCATTCTACATGTTGTCACTTCTTCTTGATTCTCTTCATCATTGTCCGACTCCGGTTTGAACATAAAACACTAAGCTGAACGGTTTTGGACATTTCCAGTGTGTGTCTGTGTGAGGTAATCGGAGCTGCTAACACAGCTCTTGAAGCTCCACCCTTTTCTTGAAAGGGGGCCGGGAGCAGCAGCTTGTTTGCATTTAAAGGGACACACACAAAAACTGAGCATTTTTGCTCACCCTCAAAAAGTGTAGGGATATATATATCTGTGGGGTATTTTGAGCTAAAACTTCACATACACACTCTGGGGAGATCAGAGACTTATTTTACAAAAAGGGGCATTATAGGACCCCTTTAAAACTGAATTCAAGATAGTGCCGAGATCTTTGTGGGTTGGGCGCCACCCTTATGCCCGGCACCCTGCTGCCCGGGTGGAGGCTGCTGCTTGGGCTTGGCAGGGGCGGAGGCAGAGGCGGACGGAGGGGGACGCCCTCGGCGACGAGCAGGCGGCGGCACTGCAGTTTGAAAAAATGTTCATCGCCTCCGTCTGCTTCTGGGCCACCGAAAACTGCTGGGCGAAGTTCTCGATGGCGTCGCTGAAGAGGCCGGCCTGGCAGACAGGGGTGTTGAGGAACCGCACTTTGTCAGTATCACATATGTCCACCAGGTTCAGCCACAGGTGGAGTTCCTGGACCACTAACGTGGACATCGCCTGACCCAGGGAGCGCGTGGTGACTTTCGTCGCCCTGCGCAGTACCTGCATAACCCTTGGGTCTGAACTACCCTTGCGCAGTTCCTTTAGCACTTTGGCCTGGTAGACCTGCAGGAGCGCCATGGCATGCAAAGCCGACGTGGCTTTTCCACAGGCTGTGTAAGCCTTGCCCATCAGAGTGGGCGAGAACTTACACACCCGGGAGGAGATGCGGATTACCCCACCAGTCGGTGACGGTCTTAGGACACGGTTGCATCGCAACCGACTGCTCAACTAGGGGATCCCACGCATCCCTTAGCCTCGCCGCCATCGCGGGTAGTGAGGATGGAGGAACCACTCGATCGGTGTCTGCCGTTGTAGGGCGCCATCCACGACTTTGTGAGCTCCTGATGTACTTCCGGAAGAAAGGCACCGGGCGGGGCGCTGAGAACCAGCACAGGCCACCCCAAGAAACCAATCGTCCAACCGCAAGGTTCGGGACACAGCGGAGAGTTCCACTCGAGCCCGACACTTGTGGCGGCCCAGGAAAGCATAGCCATGAGCTCTGGATCGGGCTCGGGCAACGCTACCACATCCGAAGGGGGCAATGCAGCTGGGTTTTCATCTCCAGAGTCCATTAGCTCATCCCCGATGCAGCAATCGAAACCATATCCTCAGCCGAGCCCCAAAAGTAATGGCTGGCCCCCATGGGAAGGACCAGCGCGCTCTCTCGGAAGCTCCACCGGCACAGCAGAGGGGGGAAGGTTCCGAGGGGCTTGGTGTCCCGTCGGGGGTGCCCTCACAGTAACCCTCAGGTCTCTACCAAAGGCATCAGCCAAAGTAGCAGCCCTCTGCTTCGCAGCGCGGAGGACCACTAGATCAGGGGATGCGCAATGGGACTCCACCCCGTTTGAGGTAATCGAGTCCAGACCGTAGGACTGAGATGGTCATGTTCCCGCAGTGGGAACGCGAGTCATTCATGAAAGCTGCCTCAGCATGCCCACTGCAAGCACTCAGAGATGCCCAGCGAGCTGTGAGAATAGCTGTTTTGTGTAAACACACTCGCGACCACCGCTGTAATGTGCCGTCTCTCCAACACCACAGAGCACTCCTCTCGCACAAACTCGTTTTTTAAATACTCTTCGCAGGAACACACTGACTCGCAGTAATGTTTGGCTCCGAAGTAGAAAGCGAGGATGCGGTATTCCACTTCCACATTTATACCCGCATGGCAGGTGGAGCGTGGACCGCATGTCAATGGGCATTGGCTCGTTTAGAAAGACTCAAAGCAGATTGGTCTCTGAAACAGATCCCAATTAAGTCGGTCAGTTCCAACGTACTTCGAACGTGACCGACTGAAAGGCAACTATTTTATACCTGAAATTGAAGTTGTTTCGTAATTTATAAACTCTGAAACACTGACACAGTTAGCGCTAAACACAATCAACTGAATTGCGTTTAATAATGACACTATTGCTGCCTTGGACGATTTGAATAATTATCGTCCAATATCAAATCTTCCGTTTCTGGCAAAAATACTTGAGCGTATTGTTGCCTCTCATTTGTGTAACCATTTCACGATTAATAACCTTTTTGAACCCCTTCAGTCGGGTTTTCGTAAATCACATAATACTGAGACGGCTTTGGTAATCATAACAATCAACAAATAATCAGGTAGCAAGGAGGGCAGGGTCAAGACATAAGAAGGGGGAGCACATGGCAAAATAACCATCCAGGCCCTCAACAAAAAGTACACACGGTGAGGAATGAACCCTCAACCTGTGTGTTCACAAAAGAAGATGAAAAACATGGAGCATGACTGTCTGAATATGCAGCAGTCATTGAGCCATGCCAGTGACAGATTTTCCTGGACATTCCTACATCCCTCCATTAACCCACCTCCTTTTCTTTTCTAAACTACTTCATTCTACCCAATTACATAGTCTCCACCCAGATTAATATTGCATATGTATGGGACTATGACATCTACCCTAGGCTAAAAGTGGCACACAACTTACTCTTTTGATTCGACACGGTATAGTGAGTGGTGGGTATTTCTTTGTTTCATGTGAAGTGTACACATACATCATTAAGTGAGGTCGGAGAGTTTGCTTCATGCACCTCTTCGGATTCTGTCTAGTTGTTAACATGGTCGCATTTCAACTGAGTTTTTACTGAGTGCAGAGAATATCGGGGTCATGCTAGTGGCACCCAGTTGGACACACATGCAATGGTTTTCCAACCTTCAACCTGTCAAGATTCAAGAGTTTTATTTGTCACATACACAGTTATATACAGAATATACAACCGGCAGTGAAATGTAAACAGGTCCGCTCCATGGACAGTGCAAATTCACAGTTAAAAACACAAGGAGGAAATTATATAGAAATAGGATAAAAAAAGTATATATATATATATATATATATATATATATATATATATATATATATATATATATATATATATATATATATATATATATATATATATATATATATATATTTACTTTTTTTATCCTATTTCTATATAATTTCTCTCCTTGTGTTTTCAAGTCCCCTTAGATAGTATCTACTGCCTCCAGCACAAGGGATGTTGTTGCATCCAAATCCTCAGGGACTCAGACTGGCCCGCTTCCTATAAATTGGGCTCTCAGTCAGTGGTGCACACCTTACAGAGTGCATGGGATATATCTACTAGAGTAGTAATCATCGAGTGGTCATTGATGGTGGGTTTTTCAATCAAGGTGTGAAGCATGCCAGAAAGATCACACGATTGTGATGCAGCTGTAATTCTGTCTTTTTACAAGCACTTGGGAGATCATTGACTGTGCTAAAAAGGTTTTGGCAGTGATAGTCGTTTCTCATGCTGGGTAGCCTGCCGGAGTCAGACAGGGCCCTAATTCACCAGTTTCTTAAGGGAGCGAGACATTTAGTCCTTAAAGGGTTATAACCCTGCCACCATGGGAATTTGGAAGGGTCCTTGACGCTCTTGTTGAGGAACCCTAAAGCTCTTACTCACATCAGATCTCAAGTGGTTGTAGATGAAAACTGCCTTCCTTTTGGCTATTATATTAGCTAAACAGGTGAGCGAGTTATGATGAGCTCTGTCTGTGCACAAAGAATGCATCAGATACTTACTTGATGATGCAGGGGTGATAAATCATCTGTATTGACTAGGGCTGCACGATTAATCAAAATCGAACCGCAATCGTGATTTGGCTTATGTGCGATTATGAAAGCGTAAAAGCTGCAATTTTAATGAAATAAATATATGCCCAGCATGTTAGTGAAGAGCGGTTCTGTGATCAGGAGTAAACACTGCTCTGTCTAAAACACTGTGAGTTTGAGTCACATATAACGTGCGTTTGAAAAAACAAAAAAAAGGACAACATTTAATAACGTTTTAACTCACTTCATATCGTCAGTCAAGTGTTTGATATTTCCTTTTTGTGAGCTGAAGTGGCTTCTCACAGAATGAGGCAGAATACTATTTTATAGTATTCTATACAGTGATGAAGTCTATGTCGATTAGCACTGCATTATGATATACTTTATTATTATGAAAATACCGAGAAGGCTTTAAGAACTCAAATACACCATATATTGTGTGTTTATTGTCTTCATGTTTAATCAAAGCGTTTCTATCTTCTTTTTTACTCAGCTCAGCTACACAGCGCTAGCTTCACATTAGGGATTTCTACTTCACTCGGAGGCAAATGTGACGTTTCTGCTCGAGGGCGCCTCTGGCCTCCAGTATGAATGAAACATGAGTGTGTTTAGTGCCCAGCAGTGCTCACTCCATCCTATTTTGGGTAAAAATTGGGAAAATAATACTTCTCTAAATAAATGTATATGACAATCCATATGTTTTTCTCCAGTGTACAGGAGTTTTTTCCCCACAGTGGATGCATAAGAGGCTCATTATTCATATTAAAGACAAAGACTCGTTCTTGATTTTGCATACAAAAATTAAGAAATTGATATCACAGATTTATAATAATAATAATATCATATTTTATAATAAATCCTTAGACCTTTCTAGTGAATTTTAGTCATAGGCTGCCTGCATGTTAACAGGTAACCCTGCAGTTTTTTCTAAAATAAGTTTTCTGTAATTATTATTATTTATTATTATTATTATTATTATTATATTGTTATATTTATTCTTAAATACTCTATTTTTATTTTTAATAATTAAAATGTTATTGTAACAATAATATTTCTTATTTTGTTAATCATTATTATTATTATTATTCATAATATATAAGCATGTATAAATATATATATATATATATATATATATATATATATATATATACACACATTTTTTTATTTGTAAAAACAAAACAAAACAAAACACTCAAATCGTGCAGCCCTAGTATTGACCCATATTTCTGTCAAAAGTCACATATATATCAACTCCAGCACAACCAAGGAATTATGCTTAACACTTTTCTTCCTTATTTTGGGACTGGCACGGGAGGTTGAAGGTCTTATGGCTAAAATATGAATGCTGGTCCTTCACATTTAAGTTTGCATACAGGGATTGATCATGAGAGCCATTAGAATCAGCACACCCCCCTTCCACAGAGAGTTGGTCTGGCTCAGAAGTGGGCTTAGATGAGGCCTTATCAGATGGTCTGGAGGTACGTGCACCGCATGACTCTGCTCTATATGGTCAAAAAGTTTGTTAAATGTTAATTATTTATTCAAGTGACATCACTAACCCTAAAATGTACATAAACCCCACCCCAGGAACACACAACAAAGGCCATGTTGAGAAGAGGAAGAGTTGTTGTAGTCAAGCACATTTGGGAGTATGCTCAAGCTGTTGCATCTGCCTTTTCACATTTACAGTATGAACACAAATGCAATAGCATGTCATAAAAGCAAGATGACAACATAAGTTAGTTAACCGTAACTAAACTAAACTATACCTATTCTGTTTTCATGCAGCAGATATTCTCTGGCTCTTTGCATCTTACAGCAGTTCCCAAACCAGCGATTTATAGATTATCATGACAGAACATGCTAATTGATGACTTGAAGATAGTAACTCCACATCAGCTACATAAATTCATCAACTAACCATTCAGAAACGTCTTGTCTCATTCTACATGTTGTCACTTCTTCTTGATTCTCTTCATCATTGTCCGACTCCGGTTTGAACATAAAACACTAAGCTGACGGTTTTGGACATTTCCAGTGTGTGTCTGTGTGAGGTAATCGGAGCTGCTAACACAGCTCTTGAAGCTCCACCCTTTTCTTGAAAGGGGGCGGGAGCAGCAGCTTGTTTGCATTTAAAGGGACACACACAAAACTGAGCATTTTTGCTCACCCTCAAAAAGTGTAGGGATATATATATCTGTGGGGTATTTTGAGCTAAAACTTCACATACACACTCTGGGGAGATCAGAGACTTATTTTACAAAAAGGGGCATTATAGGACCCCTTTAAAACTGAATTCAAGATAGTGCCGAGATCTTTGTGGGTTGGGCGCCACCCTTATGCCCGGCACCCTGCTGCCGGGTGGAGGCTGCTGCTTGGGCTTGGCAGGGGCGGAGGCAGAGCGCGGACGGAGGGGGACGCCCTCGGCGACGAGCAGGCGGCGGCACTGCAGTTTGAAAAAATGTTCATCGCCTCCGTCTGCTTCTGGGCCACCGAAAACTGCTGGGCGAAGTTCTCGATGGCGTCGCTGAAGAGGCCGGCCTGGCAGACAGGGGTGTTGAGGAACCGCACTTTGTCAGTATCACATATGTCCACCAGGTTCAGCCACAGGTGGAGTTCCTGGACCACTAACGTGGACATCGCCTGACCCAGGGAGCGCGTGGTGACTTTCGTCGCCCTGCGCAGTACCTGCATAACCCTTGGGTCTGAACTACCCTTGCGCAGTTCCTTTAGCACTTTGGCCTGGTAGACCTGCAGGAGCGCCATGGCATGCAAAGCCGACGTGGCTTTTCCACAGGCTGTGTAAGCCTTGCCCATCAGAGTGGACGAGAACTTACACACCCGGGAGGGGAGATGCGGATTACCCCACCAGTCGGTGACGGTCTTAGGACACGGTTGCATCGCAACCGACTGCTCAACTAGGGGGATCCCCACGCATCCCTTAGCCTCGCCGCCATCGCGGGTAGTGAGGATGGAGGAACCACTCGATCGGTGTCTGCCGTTGTAGGGCGCCATCCACGACTTTGTGAGCTCCTGATGTACTTCCGGGAAGAAAGGCACCGGGGCGGGGCGCTGAGAACCAGCACAGGCCACCCCAAGAAACCAATCGTCCAACCGCAAAGGTTCGGGACACAGCGGAGAGTTCCACTCGAGCCCGACACTTGTGGCGGCCCAGGAAAGCATAGCCATGAGCTCTGGATCGGGCTCGGGCAACGCTACCACATCCGAAGGGGGCAATGCAGCTGGGTTTTCATCTCCAGAGTCCATTAGCTCATCCCCCGATGCAGCAATCGAAACCATATCCTCAGCCGGAGCCCCAAAAGTAATGGCTGGCCCCCCATGGGAAGGACCAGCGCGCTCTCTCGGAAGCTCCACCGGCACAGCAGAGGGGGGAAGGTTCCGAGGGGCTTGGTGTCCCGTCGGGGGTGCCCTCACAGTAACCCTCAGGTCTCTACCAAAGGCATCAGCCAAAGTAGCAGCCCTCTGCTTCGCAGCGGGAGGACCACTAGATCAGGGGATGCGCAATGGGACTCCACCCCGTTTGAGGTAATCGAGTCTAGACCGTAGGACTGAGATGGTCATGTTCCCGCAGTGGGAACGCGAGTCATTCATGAAAGCTGCCTCAGCATGCCCACTGCAAGCACTCAGAGATGCCCAGCGAGCTGTGAGAATAGCTGTTTTGTGTAAACACACTCGCGACCACCGCTGTAATGTGCCGTCTCTCCAACACCACAGAGCACTCCTCTCGCACAAACTCGTTTTTTAAATACTCTTCGCAGGAACACACTGACTCGCAGTAATGTTTGGCTCCGAAGTAGAAAGCGAGGATGCGGTATTCCACTTCCACATTTATACCCGCATGGCAGGTGGAGCGTGGACCGCATGTCAATGGGCATTGGCTCGTTTAGAAAGACTCAAAGCAGATTGGTCTCTGAAAACAGATCCCAATTCGTCGGTCAGTTCCAACGTACTTCGAACGTGACCGACTGAAAGGCAACTATTTTATACCTGAAATTGAAGTTGTTTCGTAATTTATAAACTCTGAAACACTGACACAGTTAGCGCTAAACACAATCAACTGAATTGCGTTTAATAATGACACTATTGCTGCCTTGGACGATTTGAATAATTATCGTCCAATATCAAATCTTCCGTTTCTGGCAAAAATACTTGAGCGTATTGTTGCCTCTCATTTGTGTAACCATTTCACGATTAATAACCTTTTTGAACCCCTTCAGTCGGGTTTTCGTAAATCACATAATACTGAGACGGCTTTGGTAATCATAACAATCAACAAATAATCAGGTAGCAAGGAGGGCAGGGTCAAGACATAAGAAGGGGGAGCACATGGCAAAATAACCATCCAGGCCCTCAACAAAAAAGTACACACGGTGAGGGAATGAACCCTCAACCTGTGTGTTCACAAAAGAAGATGAAAAACATGGAGCATGACTGTCTGAATATGCAGCAGTCATTGAGCCATGCCAGTGACAGATTTTCCTGGACATTCCTACATCCCTCCATTAACCCACCTCCTTTTTTTTTTCTAAACTACTTCATTCTACCCAATTACATAGTCTCCACCCAGATTAATATTGCATATGTATGGGACTATGACATCTACCCTAGGCTAAAAGTGGCACACAACTTACTCTTTTGATTCGACACGGTATAGTGAGTGGTGGGTATTTCTTTGTTTCATGTGAAAGTGTACACATACATCATTAAGTGAGGTCGGAGAGTTTGCTTCATGCACCTCTTCGGATTCTGTCTAGTTGTTAACATGGTCGCATTTCAACTGAGTTTTTACTGAGTGCAGAGAATATCGGGTCATGCTAGTGGCACCCAGTTGGACACACATGCAATGGTTTTCCAACCTTCAACCTGTCAAGATTCAAGAGTTTTATTTGTCACATACACAGTTATATACAGAATATACAACCGGCAGTGAAATGTAAACAGGTCCGCTCCATGGACAGTGCAAATTCACAGTTAAAAACACAAGGAGGAAATTATATAGAAATAGGATAAAAAAAAGTACTATATATATATATATATATATATATATATATATATATATATATATATATATATATATATATATATATATATATATATATATATATATGGTACTTTTTTTTTTTTTATCCTATTTCTATATAATTTCCTCCTTGTGTTTTCAAGTCCCCCTTAGATAGTATCTACTGCCTCCAGCACAAGGGATGTTGTTGCATCCAAATCCTCAGGGACTCAGACTGGCCCGCTTCCTATAAATTGGGCTCTCAGTCAGTGGTGCACACCTTACAGAGTGCATGGGATATATCTACTAGAGTAGTAATCATCGAGTGGTCATTGATGGTGGGTTTTTCAATCAAGGTGTGAAGCATGCCAGAAAGATCACACGATTGTGATGCAGCTGTAATTCTGTCTTTTACAAGCACTTGGGAGATCATTGACTGTGCTAAAAGGTTTTGGCAGTGATAGTCGTTTCTCATG
This sequence comes from Paracanthobrama guichenoti, assembly GCA_018749465.1. Classification (NCBI taxonomy): domain Eukaryota; kingdom Metazoa; phylum Chordata; class Actinopteri; order Cypriniformes; family Gobionidae; genus Paracanthobrama; species Paracanthobrama guichenoti. The sequence continues at coordinate 34,518,270 of CM031944.1, read as the reverse complement.
CTGGGTAGCCTGCGGAGTCAGACAGGGCCCTAATTCACCAGTTTCTTAAGGGAGCGAGACATTTAGTCCTTAAAGGGTTATAACCCTGCCACCATGGGAATTTGGAAGGGTCCTTGACGCTCTTGTTGAGGAACCCTAAAGCTCTTACTCACATCAGATCTCAAGTGGTTGTAGATGAAAACTGCCTTCCTTTTGGCTATTATATTAGCTAAACAGGTGAGCGAGTTATGATGAGCTCTGTCTGTGCACAAAGAATGCATCAGATACTTACTTGATGATGCAGGGGTGATAAATCATCTGTATTGACTAGGGCTGCACGATTAATCAAAATCGAACCGCAATCGTGATTTGGCTTATGTGCGATTATGAAAGCGTAAAAGCTGCAATTTTAATGAAATAAATATATGCCCAGCATGTTAGTGAAGAGCGGTTCTGTGATCAGGAGTAAACACTGCTCTGTCTAAAACACTGTGAGTTTGAGTCACATATAACGTGCGTTTGAAAAAACAAAAAAAAGGACAACATTTAATAACGTTTTAACTCACTTCATATCGTCAGTCAAGTGTTTGATATTTCCTTTTGTGAGCTGAAGTGGCTTCTCACAGAATGAGGCAGAATACTATTTTATAGTATTCTATACAGTGATGAAGTCTATGTCGATTAGCACTGCATTATGATATACTTTATTATTATGAAAATACCGAGAAGGCTTTAAGAACTCAAATACACCATATATTGTGTGTTTATTGTCTTCATGTTTAATCAAAGCGTTTCTATCTTCTTTTTACTCAGCTCAGCTACACAGCGCTAGCTTCACATTAGGGATTTCTACTTCACTCGGAGGCAAATGTGACGTTTCTGCTCGAGGGCGCCCTCTGGCCTCCAGTATGAATGAAACATGAGTGTGTTTAGTGCCCAGCAGTGCTCACTCCATCCTATTTTGGGTAAAAAAATTGGGAAAATAATACTTCTCTAAATAAATGTATATGACAATCCATATGTTTTTCTCCAGTGTACAGGAGTTTTTTCCCCACAGTGGATGCATAAGAGGCTCATTATTCATATTAAAGACAAAGACTCGTTCTTGATTTTGCATACAAAAATTAAGAAATTGATATCACAGATTTATAATAATAATAATATCATATTTTATAATAAATCCTTAGACCTTTCTAGTGAATTTTAGTCATAGGCTGCCTGCATGTTAACAGGTAACCCTGCAGTTTTTTTCTAAAATAAGTTTTCTGTATTATTATTATTATTATTATTATTATTATTATTATTATTATTATTATATTGTTATATTTATTCTTAAATACTCTATTTTTATTTTTAATAATTAAAATGTTATTGTAACAATAATATTTCTTATTTTTTAATCATTATTATTATTATTATTATAATATATATTCATAATATATATATATATATATATATATATATATATATATATATATATATATATATATATATATATATATATATATATATACACACATTTTTTATTTGTAAAAACAAAACAAAACAAAACACTCAAATCATTGCAGCCCTAGTATTGACCCATATTTCTGTCAAAAGTCACATATATATCAACTCCAGCACAACCAAGGAATTATGCTTAACACTTTTCTTCCTTATTCTGGGACTGGCACGGGAGGTTGAAGGTCTTATGGCTAAAATATGAATGCTGGTCCTTCACATTTAAGTTTGCATACAGGGATTGATCATGAGAGCCATTAGAATCAGCACACCCCCCTTCCACAGAGAGTTGGTCTGGCTCAGAAGTGGGCTTAGATGAGGCCTTATCAGATGGTCTGGAGGTACGTGCACCGCATGACTCTGCTCTATATGAGCAAGATAGGGACACACAAATAGAACTCTTACTCTAGTAGTCAGCGGCTGGATGGATTAAATTGATTATTCATTTTCTAAGTTGTATTTAGTTTTTTGAAGAGGGTTATGTTTTCTAGCACCAAAATAAACCAGTAGGCTCTCCCTGGAAAGGGGAGCTATACAGCATTTATATTGAGCGATTTTCCTCTTCACAACATGTTTTTATCATCTAATACATATGCAATATGTATCTGGGTGAAGAGATAGTCTCTCACTCAGAAACTAGATGGGCAGTTGAACTTGTGAAACAAGTGCGATTTAAATCACAATGATCATAAATACAATATAGTTTTAAGCAATTAATTTCATTATATTCAATATTCATAAATAACGGTTCCTAAACATGTGTACATCTATAAAGTTCATGCATAAATAATTTACATTTTAGATGCTCTCAATACATCAATTGTCTATGCAAACCTAAGTAAATGTATGTGGTAGAACCTAACTTTACATAAAATACATACAAATACTAATGAGATCACATTCACTAAGTGTGAAAGTGTACGATGACCCAGTAGTGCACAACACAACAAACATATGGAAATGCTCCCACGCACCAGTGTACTTAAAAGATTAGTTCACTTTAAAATGAAAATGACCCTATGATTTACTCACCCTCAAGCCATCCTAGGTGTATATGACTTTATTCTTTCTGATGAACCCAATCAGAGTTATATTAATAAATATACTGATGCTTCCAAGCATTATAATGGCAGTGAATAGGGTCCATTAAGTTTGAAGAAAGCACATCCATCCATCATAAACGTACTCCACACGGCTCCGGGGGTTAATATAGGCCTTCTGAAGCAAAGCCATGCGTTTGTGTATGAAAAAAATATCCATATTTAAAACTTTATAAAGTAAAATATCTAGCTTCCACCTGACCACCTTCCGTATTCAACTTACGAAGTGTAACTGGCACAAACATATGACATCGTAAGATGGTGCCTGTGAATGTGGCATGCCGTCTGTCGCTCTCTATCATGTCCTGTATGTGGTTATTAACATGTTCTCTCTTGCCTTCTAACTACGTTGAATCTCTCGTCTATGATCATCAGACCCTTCTTGGCATCTGCAACAGCTACATGGATGTATTTAAAGCGAAAAGTGGAACTTTCACCAACTACACACATGGGAGTATCTTACGCGATATTCCTGATTTTCTTCGTTGCCAGCCGTTGGATCCTTTTCATCACCGAAACTTGGGTGAAGGTAGGAGACTTAAGCCCTTTTTCAGAACTTGTTCCTACTGACTACTGTTTCTATAACTCTCCCCGTCCTGTTGGAAGAGGCGGAGGACTAGCTATAATCACAAAGAAAAACTTTAGTTCCCGATGTCGGACATTACCGTCCGCAAATTTCACGAGCTTTGAAGTCCAGCTATTATTACTTGACTGGTATGACCCCATTGTTTTAGCTCTAATATATCGGCCACCGCACTTAACTAAAGGCTTTATAGCAGAATTCACAGAGCTTGAAGACAATTCACAGACAATGAAGTGATTGAATCTCTCATATTGGATCACTCTCCTATCATTTTTAAAATGTCTCTCCCTGCCATCTCCTATAAATCAGCATCTGACACAAGACAGACCCGTGTTTACTCACCACTGTTCTGTGAGGATTTTACTAAACTTTATAATGAAGCCAGCCTTTCTATGCCACTTGAATCCACATTAGCTGAACTAGATGCTAAACAACATTATGAAGTTTTAAACACTTTATGGCTAGATGTCTTGAATGTGGCTGCTCCTTTTAAGTCTTTTAAGCCAAAACCTAAATCCGAGCCTTGGGTTGATTAAAATATTCGCTCCTTAAGACAATCATGTAGGAAAGCTGAAAGAAAATGGAAAAAGGACAAAATGCAAATTTCGTTCAATATTCTTAAAAACTGTTTGACTCTGTATCAGTGTGCTGTTAAGAAAGCCAAGTCTCTCTACTTCTCAAATTTGATTGACAAACACCACCACACTCCTAAAATTCTTTTCTCTGTTATAAATTCAGTGTTAAATCCCCCTGTGAGCACTTTTCAAAACCCTACCTATAAACTCTGTGAAGATTTCTTGAGACATTTCAGTGACAAAGTAACAAGTCTGAGGGCCCAGATACAAGCAGCTGATCATGAAATCTTGACGCTTGGAAATCCACCTGCCCTTTGGTCTACCTTTAACTCTGTCTCTCTACAATCAGTTAAGGAAGTAATTGTAAAACTTAAACCTTCCCTATGTCCTTTTGACTCAATACATCCTCGTTATGTGAAGCAATTGATTGTCGTTATTGGATCAGGACTAGTGTCCTTGCTAAACAAATGTCTGCATTCAGGGTCTGTCCTGGACAGCTTAAAAATAGCTTAAAAAGAAACCCTCACTGGATGCATCTATCTTAGCCAACTTCCGGCCTATATCTGTTTTACCCTTCATCTCTAAGGTGATGGAAAAAATTGTGCTACTACAGCTCAATTCCTTTTTAGCAGATAACCAAATCTATGAGACGTTTCAGTCTGGTTTTAAAACAATGCACAGTACCGAAACGGCCCTTGTTAGAGTACTTAATGACATCTTAATGGCTACTGATTCAGGCGATTCTGTTATTTTAGTTATGCTTGATCTGTCCTCAGCCTTTGATACAGTTGATCATGATATCCTCATCTCTCGCTTGGAATCATGCGTCGGGCTACAGGGGGAGGTCTTAAGTTGGTTTAAATCCTTCTTAACAAATCGAAGCTTTTCAGTAAAAGTCGGTAGCTTCACCTCCTCCTTAGGCAATCTAAGTTGCGGAGTTCCTCAAGGCTCTATTCTATCTCCCACCCTTTTTTCTCTTTATTTACTTCCCTTGGGCTCTATTCTTAGGAAACATGGTGTTTCGTTTCATTGCTACGCTGATGATATGCAGATTTATGTGCCTGTAACAAGAAAAGATAAATCTGCTCTCCGTACTCTATCAGCTTGTCTAGATGATGTTAAATCATGGCTCTCAAACAACTTTCTTTTCCTGAACTCGGATAAAACGGAAGTCATTGTCTTCAGCCCTTCTGACTCTAGAATACAAAATCCTATTGATCTTGAGTCATTAAGTCCTTTCTCCTCTCCCCAAGTGAGGAATTTGGGAGTGGTTATTGACAGCTGTTTAAAATTTGACAAACAAATAAGTACTGTTGTTGGTTCAAGTTTTTTCTGCCTTCACTCCCTCGCTAAAATCAAATCCTTCCTTTCAGAGAGCTCTTTAGAGACTGTAATTCATGCCTTCATTACATCGCGACTGGACTACTGCAATTCCCTGTACTATGGGATCTCAAAGAAGCAAATCTCTAGATTGCAAGTAATTCAAAACGCTGCTGCTAGATTTCTAAAGAAACGCAACAAATTTGATCACATTACTCCTCTTGCGCTCTCTACACTGGTTGCCCACCCAGTTTAGGATCGAGTATAAAATCCTATTACTTGTTTTTAAATCTTTAAATAATCTAGCTCCCTCGTATCTGACTGATCTTCTTCACTTTTACACCCCTGTGAGAGGACTGAGATTGGAGGGAAAACTACTTTTAAAGATCCCCAAAACCCGCCTAAAGACAAGGGGAAATCGAGCTTTTGAAGTGGCTGGCCCCACGCTCTGGAACAATCTTCCAAATTCGGTCAGAATGGCTTCCAGTTTATCGGAGTTTAAAACTTGTCTTAAACTCATCTGTTCTCTGTCGCATTTGATATGTAAATATGGGGGCTTTTGAGGATATTAATCTATGTGTGGTTTTATACATATGTGTGTATTTCCATATATGTGTGAGAGTATGTGTATGTATATGTATGAATGTACATGTATGTGTATCTGTGGATAGATATATGTGTATATAGTGATTATACTTTTGCTTTCTACCTCTTTATCTTTTAACAGACTTTTTATTTTATTTTATTTTACTTTATTATTTTTTTTCTTATCTTTATGTATATTTCTCACATTATTACTTGTACAGCACTTTGGTCGGCCTTGGCTGTTTTTAAATGTGCTTTAGAAATAAAACGAACTTGAACTTGAACTTGAACATCGGATGTAGCAGAAGCGTTCTGAACTGTGAGAGGTGTAAATACGGAAGGTGGTCTTCAAACTCAATATACCCTATCACTGCCATTTTAAAGCTTGGAAACATCAGGATATTTATTAATATAACTCCAGTTGTGTTCATCAGAAAGAATAAAGTCATATACACCTAGGATGGCTTGAGGGTGAGTAAATCATGGGGTAATTTTCATTTTAAAGTGAACTATAATAATAATAATAATTAGTTACATTTATATAGCGCTTTTCTGAGTACTCAAAGCACTTTACATGGCAAGGGGGGAATCTCCTCAACCACCACCAATGTGCAGCATCCACCTGGATGATGCGACAGCAGCCATATCGCGCCAGAACGCCCACCACACACCAGGTGATTGGTGGAGAGACAGTGTGATGAAGCCAATCGGTATATCAGTGATTATTAGGAGGCCATGATGGACAGAGGCCAGTGGGCAAATTTGGCCAGGATACCAGGGTTATACCCCTACTCTTTTTCCGAAGGACATCCTGGGATTTTTAATGACCACAGAGAGTCAGGACCTCGGTTTAACATCTCATCCGAAGGACGGTGCTCTTTGACAGTATAGTGTCCCCATCACTATACTGGGGTGTTAGGACAGACCACAGGGTGAGCGCCCACTGCTGGCCTCACTAACACCTCCAGCAGCAACCCAGTTTTCCCAGGAGGTCTCCCATCCAGGTACTGCTTAGCTTCAGTGGAAAACCACTCTTGGGCTACAGGGTGATATGGCTGCTGACTACTTTTAACTAACTAGTAGTACTCTACCTTGTGAGCTACCTTTGATGTCCTTTAACTAACTACTGTCATGAGGTTTAACTCATACCCTGTGTGAGTTCTTGTTTTTAATGTTAATCATATGAGCAATAATGCAATTTTTTCCTGGATATCCACACGATTGTGTAACCCCTCCTGTTCGAACCGCCCGCTCCAAGCAGGACTCTAACCCGGGTCCGCCGGCATGAGAGTCGGACGTTCTAACAAGGAGGCTAAAGGCTGCAACCCCTAGCGTCAGTTGCTAGAGCGTCTCTTGAGATCAGAGGAGTGAGGTTTACTCGCACAGCAACTACTAGCTGGCCTCCGTTACACTTGCAAATGTGACACTGATTTTATGCAACAGTTCAACAAACAAAAAGGTAATATTAAATGGCATACATGGTAAACACAGTATTGTTTTCTCTATTTTGCAATGGAATAATAGTTAATAATAGTTCCAGTGAAAGCCGCGGCTGAACTGTTGCATGACTCCGACACACACAGCCTTGTTTCGTTAGTGAGTGAATCTGCAGCTTTGAATGAATTGAGAGAGTCAATAGGTATGTTTGACTTGAAGCAGACACTGCGCAGACTGATTCAAAAGCATACGGAGCTGTCTGCTCACTAATATCCGATCCGACCACTTACATGGCAGATGCAAATGCACATATCTGAATCATATCGGATTTATTACCACATATGAGCGAGGCCTCCGATCTGAGGATATCGGAATTCATGCATTTTTTTTTTTTGCTGCTGCTTACACGTTCACATGTCATATCCGATCTGTGCCACATGAGAGAGAAAAATCAGAATTGGCTCACTTGAACCATGCAGTGTAAATGGGGCCTAAATTAAGTTCCGGGTAAAAATTTCCCTCTCAGAAAGTCCCTGCTCACGAGGTAGTACTTTTTCAAGGTTCAGGAACTTTCGCCGGTGGGACTTTGGCGCTGAACATGGATTGGTTGAGTTCATGCAGCCTTTTGACTGGCTGACTCCATGCAGCATCTTATTTCAACAAACCATTTTTAAAAGTCTGTTGCGGTGCATGCAGTAAAAGTTGATTGCTATTCAAATCAACAATGAAGTTTAAAAAATACGACCAATGGACCAACGATGAAAGTCACGCACAGTCCTACGTCACCGGACTAATTTGTCTAATCTTCACTGTACTGCGATGGAAATAAAGACAGCAACAGGTCTGGGGGAAAAAAGTTCCTGGGACAAATTGTTCTGTGTAATTTTCGGTGGAAATGCAGCTAATGTGACTGTATAAATGGTTTAAGGTAAAATTTAAAACGAAATAAATTGCAATAAATGCAGAATACTGAATTAATGCACTTATACCATTTTCTTAGCACCCCCCTTTGGCATGATTCTGCTACGATGTTAACGTGTGTTTGCTTTTTATATTTGTTGTGTTCAGCACTACTGGGCCACCGTGAAATTCATAGGCAGAGCAAGGCATTGCATTGTGATAAAAGATTATGAAGATACCTTTTTCCCTTTGGAAAACTGCATACCAACAAATCATGCACGATATGACCAGAAATGTGTGTTACGAAAGTAAAAGGGTTGATTTTAAAAGAGACAACGACAGAGAAAGAAAAAGAAAAGATCTGTGCTTTTTACTCATTCATTACTTTATATTTTCTAAGATGCACTCAAGCCTGAATTTTGTAAGGATTCACTTACATTTACACTTGCAACTTTCACTTACATCTACTGACTGCAGATTCTAATGGACACAACCACTGCGAGCGGAACATTTCGCCAGCTTCATAATAAATAGTCTTGAAAGCCTTTTCTACTCTACGCCATCCAGGAGTGCAGGCGGAGGACAGGTAGTGTACACGATCGGTCTAAGTGACTGGATTGGCCGGTTCATCTTCTTCCCTGACCACAGGAAGTTGTCCACTACCTCGAGCCTGTACCTGCTCAGAGACTGTCTGCAGCGCTGGCGTTTCCACAAGAGCTGAGCAAACACACAGGGGATGTGAGAAGAGAGAAAAGAATAGAGATAAGCAAAGATCAAGATCAACAGAAGAAGACAGATGACATCTGACACATCAGCCTGAACAAGAGATTTGAACTGAAATGCAGAAACATGTATATGGAAGAAATGTGTGAAAGCAAAATGGAAAATGGAAGTTTAGTGGCAATGTGTGGTTTTTTTAGATTTCTATCAGAATGGAAGTTAGTCCACGCGGGAAGTGAGAAAGGAAGATGAATGTGAACAGGACTTTGGGAATAATGTGCAGTGAACAGATAAGTCATGCTCGGTGAGACCATTATAAGAAACAGCATTATTTCTACCAAAGGGGACAACAGCAACAGTGCTTATTTTTTCCACAGAGGCCAACTTAATTTTTGTTGTTGTATATAGTGTCAACTTTTCATCATTTTAAATGATATCTTTACCCATCAATGTCTCAATAAAGGTCCAGTATGCATACAGTATGTCTGCATATGCTGATAACATATTCACAGCACTGTATGTATGTATTCATTCATTTATTGAATAGTTTAATGTGGGATTATTACACACTGTGAAAATGAATAGACAAATAATGGGTTTATTAGTTGAAATTGATCTGATTGATTTTGAAAAATCAAACACAGCCACCTGACACAAGCCAATAATGAACTCACAGATCAATTTGCTTTTTGTTGCAGAGCCTTGTGAATTTAAAAGACCAAAACAAACCATAATAAACACTTCCAACACAAAAGATGATATATACGGTGTATACAGTGTTGGGAGTAACGCATTACAAGTAACTTGAGTTACGTAAACAGATTACTTTTTTTCAAGTAACTAGTAATGTATTACATTTAAATTTACAACAAATATGCAAGTTACTTTTTCAAATAAGTAACACAGGTTACTTTGTTTTCCCATGTATAGACTGACAGCTCTCCTGTCCTCACATTAAGAGGAATCTCTTCAGAGAATCTCTTCAGAGAAAGTGCAGAGGTGTTGTGTGTGAACATGATGGGTATTGTAGTTAGCATAATTTACTCATCTCACTTGCACAAAAACAGATTCAGTATTCCTCAAAATGAAGAGAGAAAAAAACAGTGAAATGCAAACTCTGAATATTACGCAAATCTGCAATAATTAATTAAATATGATCAATTACACAAATATACTTTCAGGTGACAAAAAGTAACACAAAAGTAATGTAATGCATTACATTCCATAAAAAGTAACAAAGTAACGCAATTAGTTACTTTTTAGAGAGTAACACAATACTTTTAAAAGTAACTTTCCCCAACACTATATATATATATATATATATATATATATATATATATATATATATATATATATATATATATATATATATATATATATATATACTCACCTAAAGGATTATTAGGAACGCCATACTAATGCTGTGTTTGACCCCCTTTCGCCTTCAGAACTGCCTTAATTCTATGTGGCATTGATTCAACAAGGTGCTGAAAGCATTCTTTAGAAATGTTGGCCCATATTGATAGGATAGCATCTTGCAGTTGATGGAGATTTGTGGGATGCACATCCAGGGCACGAAGCTCCCGTTCCACCACATCCCAAAAATGCTCTATTGGGTTGAGATCTGGTGACTGTGGGGGCCATTTTAGTACAGTGAACTCATTGTCATGTTCAAGAAAACAATTTGAAATGATTCGAGCTTTGTGACATGGTGCATTATCCTGCTGGAAGTAGCCATTAGAGAATGGGTACATGGTGGTCATAAAGGGATGGACATGGTCAGAAACAATGCTCAGGTAGGCCGTGGCATTTAAACGATGCCCAATTGGCACTAAGGGGCCTAAAGTGTGCCAAGAAAACATCCCCCACACCATTACACCACCACCACCAGCCTGCACAGTGGTAACAAGGCATGATGAATCCATGTTCTCATTCTGTTTACGCCAAATTCTGACTCTACCATCTGAATGTCTCAACAGAAATCGAGACTCATCAGACCAGGCAACATTTCCAGTCTTCAACTGTCCAATTTTGGTGAGCTTGTGCAAATTGTAGCCTCTTTTTCCTATTTGTAGTGGAGATGAATGGTACCCGGTGGAGTCTTCTGCTGTTGTAGCCCATCCGCCTCAAGGTTGTGCATGCTGTGGCTTCACAAATGCTTTGCTGCATACCTCGGTTGTAACGAGTGGTTATTTCAGTCAAAGTTGCTCTTCTATCAGCTTGAATCAGTCGGCCCATTCTCCTCTGACCTCTAGCATCAACAAGGCATTTTCACCCACAGGACTGCCGCATACTGGATGTTTTTTCCCTTTTCACACCATTCTTTGTAAACCCTAGAAATGGTTGTGCGTGAAAATCCCAATAACTGAGCAGATTGTGAAATACTCAGGGCCTGTCTGGCACCAACAACCATGCCATGCTCAAAATTGCTTAAATCACCTTTCTTTCCCATTCTAACATTCAGTTTGGAGTTCAGGAGACTGTCTTGACCAGGACCACACCCCTAAATGCATTGAAGCAACTGCCATGTGATTGGTTGATTAGATAATTGCATTAATGAGAAATTGAACAGGTGTTCCTAATAATCCTTTAGGTGAGTGTATATATATATATATATATATATATATATACCCGTCGAGGCATGGACTCCACTAGACCCCTGAAAGTGTGCTGTGGTATCTGGCACCAAGATGTTAGCAGTAGATCCTTTAAGTCCTGTAAGTTGTGGATCGGACCTGTTTGTTCAGCATATCCCACTGATGCTCGATTGGATTGAGATCTGGGGAATTTGGAGGCCAAGTCAACACCTCAAATTCGTTGTGCTCCTCAAACCATTCCTGAACCATTTTTACTTTGTGGCAGGGTGCATTATCCTGCTGAAAGAGACCACAGCCACCAGGGAATACCGTTTCCATGAAAGGGTGTACATGGTCTGCAACAATGCTTAGGTAGGTGGTACGTGTCAAAGTAACATCCACATGGATGGCAGGACCCAAGGTTTCCCAGCAGAACATTGCCCAAAGCATCACACTGCCTCTGCCAGCTTGCTTTCTTCCCATAGTGCATCCCGGTGCCATGTGTTCCTCAGATAAGCAACGAACCCGGCCATCCACGTGATGTAAAATAAAAAAAACATGATTCATCAAACCAGGCCACTTTCTTCCATTGCTCCGTGGTCTAGTTCTGATGCTCATGTGCCCACTGTTAGCGCTTTCGATGGTGGACAGGGGTCAGCATGGGCACCCTGACTGGTCTGCAGCTATGCAGCCCCATATGCAAAAAAACTGTGATGCACTGTGTATTCTGAGACCTTTCTATCTGAACAGGCATTAACTTCTTGAGCAATTTGAGCTACAGTAGCTCATCTGTTTGATCGGACTACACAGGCCAGCCTTCGCTTCCCACGTGCATCAGTGAGCCTTGGCCACCCACGACCCTGTCACCGGTTCACCACTGTTCCTTCCTTGGACCACTTTTGACAACAAGCGTTTTGGAGATGCTCTGACCCAGTCGTCTAGCCATCACAATTTGGCCCATACTCAAATCCTTACACTTGACCATTTTTCCTGCTTTTAACACAACACTGAGGTCTAAATGTTCACTTGCCGCCTAATATATCCCACCCACTAACAGGTGGCGTGATGAAGAGATAATCAGTGTTATTCACTTGACCTGTCAGTGGTCATAATGTTATACTTGATCAGTGTATATATATATATATATATATATAGTGTGCACTGAATTAATTGCTCTAACACAAGAATATGTAACTTTTCTTTTGAGTTCTTAATTGAGTTTGTAATGAGTTTGCAATTCTGCACATTGTGATTCATGTGAAAATGTATGATTTGTGGATAAATGTAAGTATGAAGCTCTATCCCTAAAATGAAAACATACAAATGAGGTTGTAGGAATAAAAATATGCAATGAAACAAAAGAGCTACAGAAACAGATAGCATAGTAACACAGCTCAGACGAGGGCTGGTGTGGCTTTTACCTCCCGGCACGTCTGTGAGCTCATTGAGGGGGGGCACCGTCTCCAGTGTGTTGGCATACGTCTTCGCAGCTAGTCTTTGTGCGTGCCGAGCCTCGATCTCTTTTTTCGTTCGTGGAATTCGGCATTTGAAGATGCAGCACAGTGTTATTACTGTGAAATGAGGAAGAGAGCTTTGAAATATTTTGAAAGAGATCGTCCTTCACAACAGGCAGCGTCTCAGATCTCTTTGTTCTGTAAATGCTATTTTGCTCTGGGGAAATTTCATTAAATCATTTAATGTGATTTACGACATGTAAATAATTAAGTGTTTATTTTGACATCCATTATGTGAATTCTGAATGCAAATATATGCATAGCTTGCCATTTTAAAGAGGTCATCCACAAATAAAAACTCTTTCATCATTTACTTGCCCTCATGTCAATTAAAACACATAACTTATGTCTTCTGTGGAATACAAGAGGAAGAATTTTTAATAATGTACTGGTTGCCTTTTTCCATGCAGTTACAATGAATGGAGACTGGAGCTTTCAAGCTACAAAAAAGATACACAATGCATCATTAAGGTATTAAAAACTAGTCTGTAAAACTTGTGTGCTGTATTCCTCTTTTTGTTACTTTGGAGCTTGACATCCCCAGTCCTTGAAAAGAGTGGCTAAAACATGTCATATTGGATGCACTATTGCTTTAAATGTAAGATAAACACTTTTAGACACTTACTAATTGCTAGGATGAACATGGAGAAAATGCCAACAACCTGCCATAATCGAAGACCCCAAAACACGACTGTTTCTGAGGTGACTGGGTCCGGCTTTTTAGGAGGGTCTGTTGGCAGGAGCTGTAGGGAAGACAGGGTGGGGGGAAAATGAGGTATTATATACATCTCTCCAGGTAATTGCACCACCCAAATGGAGGAAATGGCAACAATAGCAGTGATTAAGAACTGCACTTTCTCATGGTGATCACAGTGTCAAGAAGAGAGGCACAAACACTTCAGGCTGGAAATAGCTTGCAATGAATTTTTAGACAAAAAGAAAGGGGAAAGTGGAAGCAAGTGGCAGTCTGTAAAAAATAAATCAAAGAGAGAGCGATTCTAAGCTAGCATCCTTTGAAAGATCTGTTTCAGTAGCAACCCTGTGACTGTATTTTAAAATCATTTAAAATTATTATTATTATTATTATTTTTCATATTTAATATCACCTATTATGTTCATTGCTCTTGTAATGCTTGCTATTGCTTGTGGGGTTTTGTGGAATATGCGTCTTTAAAAAATAAGAGATATTTCAATTTCACAGTTTTATGTTATTGTAAAGCAGTTGAATTTCTCTGTCAAACTAATGGGCTGATTACTTGTTACTGGTTTTGGGTATCAGACAAAAGCCTGCTGACTGGTTTTTGATACCAGACAAAGTAGATAAATATGGGATATGGGATTCTGATGGGATATGATTAAGAGACTGGATCCAACATTCAGTCTAACAATTTCCATTCAAAAGACAATTAAATATATATGTATGTTTCTGTTGAGCAATATAGCATTGTTTCGTGTCTCTGGACCAACTCGATCACAGAGCTGCGGGGGTTCATGTGACACAAACCAGACTTAATTCGCCCAAATGGAAAGCATATTTACACTGTCTGAATAATTTCCTATCCCCTATATAGTGCACTGTCTGATCGTTCCCTATTCCCTATATAGTGAACTGTCTGATTGTCCCCTATCCCCTATATAGTGCACTGTCTGATCATTCCCTATTCCCTATATAGTGCACTGTCTGATCGTTCCCTATTCCCTATATAGTGCACTGTCTGATCATTCCCTATTCCCTATATAGTGCACTGTCTGATCGTTCCCTATTCCCTATATAGTGCACTGTCTGATTGTCCCCATCCCCATATAGTGCACTGTCTGATCGTTCTCTATCCTCTATATAGTGCACTGTCTGATCGTTCCCTATTCCCTATATAGTGCACTGTCTGATCGTTCTCTATCCTCTATATAGTGCACTGTCTGATCGTTCTCTGTCCCCTATATAGTGCACTGTCTGATCGTTCTCTATCCCCTATATAGTGCACTGTCTGATCGTTCCCTATTCCCTATATAGTGCACTGTCTGATTGTCCCCTATCCCCATATAGTGCACTGTCTGTTCGTTCTCTATCCTCTATATAGTGCACTGTCTGATCGTTCCCTGTCCCCTATATAGTACACTGTCTGATCGTTCTCTATCCTCTATATAGTGCACTGTCTGATCGTTCTCTATCCCCTATATAGTGCACTGTCTGATCGTTCCCTATCCCCTATATAGTGCAGTGTCTGATAGTTCCCTATCCCCTATGTAGTGCACTGTCTGATCGTTCCCTATCCCCTATGTAGTGCACTGTCTGATCGTTCCCTATCCCCTATATAGTGCACTGTCTGATCATTCCCTATCTCTTGTCTGATCATTCCCTCTCCTCTATATAGTGCACTGTCTGATCGTTCTCTATCCCCTATATAGTGCACTGTCTGATCGTTCTCTGTCCTCTATATAGTGCACTGTCTGAGCGTTCTCTATCCCCTATATAGTGCACTGTCTGATCGTTCTCTATCCCCTATATAGTGCACTGTCTGATCGTTCTCTATCCTCTATATAGTGCACTGTCTGATCGGTCCCTATCCCCTATATAGTGCACTGTGCCATTCACCATCCAGAAAACAGTAAATGTGTGAACAAGTGACTGATTTCAGCCGCAGCTTCAGCGTCTGTTTATAATGTAGGGGGCGGGGTTTCAGACTCTAGAGAGCATTTGATTGGACAGAAAATCTGTCCAATCAATTATATGATATTATCCAAATCATTGATCCATATTGGTGGGAGTCAGCAACTGTAAATTTTGAATGCTTATATCTTCTAAATGTGAATTTTGTCAGTAAATGTGAAAACAGTAAGGCTAACATATTCACACTAAAAGCCAAAAACATATATAAATAAATTTTGATTTCATGGGGACTTTAATGTGTCCTCGATAAATGTCAAGTAGGATTATTATAGTTAACTGAAACTAAAATTAAAACTAAAATGATAATAAAAAATAACTAAAACTGAAATAAAAATGAATAAAAACTATATAGAGATATTTAAATAAATAAATAAATAAAACTATGAAAATAACAAAAACACAACAAACTTACTAAAACACTGATATCAAGTATCAGTTCCAAACTTTTGAAGGGCTGGCTCCAGCTCAGGCACCATGTGTGACAGCAGAGAATGTGTTGCCTGTGTTTAAATAATTCAACAAGTATGTGTCATACAAAGCGGTGGTGGACGGTTGGGATCAAGGATTCAGTCAGTGATGACATGCTGATTCCAAGTTCCTCTGCACAGGTTATCACTCCACATCTCATTTGTAGTCATCTTTCACGGTCTGCACTCCTGTGGACAGGCTTCACTTCACTTGTCTCCTGTTTCTAAGCCTGAAGGACATTTGTAATGCTCAGTAAATCTGTGAGGTCCTTGGTGATACAAAGCTTTTCACTGAAGGAAGCACTGCATTATATTGTCCACATTAAAATTGATGTAGATGGTCATACAATGACTGTGTCTATGTCATCACAATGACTTGAGACATGTCTTCCAGTCTGTCCCTTCAAGACATCTTGGAGGAAGTTCCTCACAGTTCTGGTGGTGACAAACAGCTGCTAGTCTTGTATGATGAGATGCCATGTACCAACATGATTATAGTTTCATCTGCCAAAGAGTTATATGGCCTTTTGACACATGCATAACAGTTGTGTTCTGGGGTGTGTTTCCCGTACAACGACATAACTCACTGCTTAACTACCATAGTACGTTGCATCGTTGAAGAAATCAACTAGCTACTCACAACTCCCTGCGCATCCATGCAGCCTAGTATGGATAAAAGCAGGGAAAGCAATGATAAACCCCCCTATAGTAAACAGAACAGAAGCAACAATGTATTGCATATAGAATTATGTCAATATTAAAATGTACAACCTAATTCGGGAATTTAGTCTGATTCAGGGGGAATCAGAATGTCAAATCCTGACTGACGAGAGGAGGAGCTAAGGATGGAGGAGGGTAATTAGCTCCAGAGAAACGCGATAGCAGCTGATAATACTGAAGGAGCTTATATATGCATGCTGTGATAGGCATCGTATTCCTATAGGTAGACGTGATCAGCTGACAGTCAGCTGATGCGAGCTTGACTAATGTGACCTGTCAGAACTAATGCTATACGCTGGATATTTAGTATTGACTGATTAGAGAGATATTTTTGCTAGATAAAGGATAACATTTCCTATCAGTAAGGCTGGAGATAGCATTATCCTTCAGCTAAAAGTAAATTACTATTGATGTTTCTTATTCAATAAAGCCTGAGATTTCCACATGGTCTCTGCTGTTTCGCATCGATAGAGAGAGTGCTGAAAGCCTATTCAGACATTCAGAGCTTGGCGCCTATTTCGGTCAGGTCTACTGTACAGTGAGCTAACAGTTTACATGCAGAAACTCTTCACTTTGTATACACAGAATAAGCCTCAGTACTCCGGAGCAGAGAATTATATGTCTGATGGATAGATAGATGGATATCCTGGGCAGAGAGTGAGACAAAATCCTTTTTAACCCACTCGCTGTAATATCATCAGAGTGGAGTGCCTCAGGGGTTTGTACTGAGCACATTCCTGCTGTAGTCCCTCACGCGGCCGGGTACCCAACGGGTGAACTGCTAATATTTGATGCAGTCAAATGTTTCTATTTACAACGCGATTTACAACGTTGAGCATTGTAGCCAATCGTGCTGCAACTGAAGTGATTGACAGCTTCAGTCATTAAGGGAGTGCTCTTTGCTCGCTTTCTGTATATACTCTATTCACAATTTAATTCGAGTTTTTACACTGAAGAATTTCAGAAGAGACATGCAGAGTGATTCCACTAAAATATCCCTGATAGCCTATTAGATGACAGTAAAGGCTAATATTTGGCTATATGTTGTTTAAATTGAGTAAGGTAGAGTGTATGATAGAGGGTATGGCTTAGACAGAGACCTACTCCCACCATTGAGTCAGTCTGGGATTACATGAAGAGCAGTTGAGAGAATTCATAGATCAAACTGTGGTAATTCTCCAAGATGAATCTAACAACCTTAACAACCTGTTCAAGTATTGTGGAGAAGTCGCCACAGTTTTTCTTTTACACAGACTCACAGAATGGCATATACCTATATTATAGACTGTGAAATCACATACTCATGTGTTGTAATGAAGATTTGCATGACATTTTATGTCAATGTAAATCTAATTCATGTAATTACTAAATAATTACTCCTTTAATTATGATTATTAAATTATCACAATCAACTTTTCACAAAAAAAAAAAAAAAAAAAAATTCATACTACAAATCCCCATAAACAAATACATGTTTTAATATCTAACATACAATCAACTCGCAGATCATTATGGAATGACAAAAAGATCCTAAATCATACAAATATTGATGTTTAAATGTATAAACTACAGTCATTCAACAAATTTATTTAGATTCAGATTTCTGATATCTGTGGTCAGGAGAAATAACAGTGTGGCATCTTTCCCTAATATTGTTTTTTAAGTTAAATTTTTGCCGCTTATGCCTCTATATGTCTCTGAATCTCTGTTGTGCTCAATCCACAAGGCTATGGGTGAAACACCTTCTCCTAATATTGATCCCTGCTAGTTATAAATCATATACCCTATAGATCAGCGGGATTCAAATGGCCGGTTCTGGCGCTCAGGGTCATTTATGAAAATTATATTTCAGTGCTACATCCTCTAATATTTTTATCTGGAGCCAAACATGCTTCATTCAAGCCCTTTCCTCTCAGTGAGCATCGCTTCCTCTCCCGCTAAATACATAAAGCGCCACATTAAGAGCTGCAGACGACGTGGTTATTTAAACAACAGTATAAGTAAAATAAATACTTTTGCTAAAACACAGCAGAAAACGAGAATGCAGCAAATATAATTATTTTATCTGTCATACAGATGATTCATGATTAGTAGTTCATTACTTTGAGTAAAATATAAAAATGGTCCATACTTTTCTTGAGAGGTAAACCCTGCACCCCTCGTATGTTTTCCCAAGGCCAGTCCCAAGGCTTTTTAAATCTAAAATAATAATATAATAGCCTGATAAAGCATCTGATCTTACCTTTTCATATTCATATCCATTTGGAAGAAATGGTAAATATTGGTAACAATTCTTAGACATCACTGCTTTGGCTCTCGGGGCCCAAGATTCTCATCTTTGATGGCTATTTTGAGTGTTTAGGATTTTTTCTTTAACAAAGTACTATGGCTGCTCCGATGGAAATGTTTAACTGTTACAGTATTGTCCGAACCTCCGCTGGGAAGGAAATATAGCAACTGGAGCTCTTGAAACTTTAATTGAATACCCCTGCTATAGCAAACAACCGCATGAACCAGCTGTGAATTAAAAAAAAAAGCCACTAGAAAAGCTTAACTGGTGCTTTTATTTAAACAAACAAATATATCTTTAAACAAAGAGGTTTTGAGTGAACAAGCAGGTCTCTTTGAAAACTGAAAAAAAAAAAATCATGCTAAACAATCAAATTATTGTCCCAAAGATGGTTTCTGTCATTTTAGGTCGTTTTTATCACGCTGATGGAAGTTCAAGTGTTCGTTTGGTTGTAGTTAGTTATTTGATGCTATAATTGACAGCTGTGATCGACAGCTTCTTTGAGCAAAGATTTAATTTAGAACTTTAATTTCTACATTTCCATAACGGTTTATTTCACACCAACATAATGAGTTGTTCTGCAGCGAACAGATACGGGAGTGTGGGCGGGGTCTTGATACCGCGGCTCTACTTCCTGCTGTCTACTGCACAGACTCGTGTCCCAAATCAGTGCAAGATGTCAGCGTCATATTTGGACACTGACAGCTTCACTTTTCTCCAATAGAATATAGTGAAAGGGTGTTGTCCGACTTTTTTACAGTCTAGGGTTGCAAACTGCAATAAGCTAGATCGATATTAGGCATGGTAAAACATGGTATTCGCGGTAAATCAAGAAAACCAGACTTAAACAATAAGACTAACTGTGTTGAGATATAACAATGATTAGTTTTCTGTCGATGAATGTCTCCAAACAGTTGTTCACCTGTCTAAATAAAACACATCATATATTAAAGCGTCTTTGGTGTTTCCATGGTTTCTACGGAAATCGAGGGTAACACAGGTATGATGTCATTGATAGGCGACACACGGACACGGTCCGTGTCCTGGTTAAAATTGCTTATTTCTCTGGATTTAAACATTCTTGGAAACATGTGGGATAATGTAAGTACACAAGTCAACAAAATATATAACATTGTTCTATTTCTGGATATTTTAATCCAAAAACCATACATATTGTGCTTTTAAATCGTAGTTCTAATCATGAATCTTACTGTTAAATATCAGCATTAGAGCAGAAGATTTATTGGGTCATCCAACGTTCTTGACAGTCAATCAATCACGAGACACAACCTGTTAGGAGAGTTCAACTGCCAGTACATCTATTATTGATATTTTTCTTTTGTAATGTACTTCATGTCTCTTCTCTCCTCCAGAGAAATACACCTGTTATTTAAGGTATGACTAGATAAACAGCAAGCAAAGACATCAGACAGGCTGAAGCTCTACTCTAGGACTTCAAACGTCTCAATTTGTATGTAAAAATGAATTAGACTGAATTAGTGCTCGTATTGTAGATTAAATAGCATGAAGAGCTTGTTCTTCCAGCATGACATAATTATGTCTTATAATACAGATTCCCTGCAGCCGATTGAAGAAGAAATATCTTTGATCATGTGGGTGTTTTATATAGGTGTCTATAAATATGAATGAGCATCATCCTGTTTTCCAGTTCGACTCGGTTGCCTGCTGAGCCAACTGGAGCACAAAATGTTACCAAACCATGAATTTGTGTTCCTTAAGATGTTTAATGTTGGAATTAAACATTGCACAGGCAGGGGAAATTGGAGGCACCTGGTAATTGACCCTGTAATGAGTGTTTAATTAGCAGTGGGTGTAGAAAACCTCTGCTGTCAAAGACAACTAGGAAGAAACCTGCAGTATTATAAGTTATGAATGTCAACTGTCTCCTAAACTTTTGCCAGCACCTTACAGATGTGTCTGAGCGACTGTTTTGAAAGGGGTCTTTTAGATAGCACACCTTGTGGTTCGTCTGCGCTGTTGTCTATTTGCTGCTCTGTATATTTCTAAATATCTTAAGCCTCTTAATGTTGTTTACAACTCTTTGTGTAGATTTGTCATAACGTGGCCGTATCAAACTCATCATGTATGACCAGTGTTGGGGGTAACGCATTACAAGTAACTTGAGTTACATAATCGGATTACTTTTTCAAGTAACTAGTAAAGTAACGCATTACTTTTAAGATTACTAACAAAATATCTGAGTTACTTTTTCAAATAAGTAACACAAGTTACTTTGTTTTCCCATTTATTGACTGACAGTTCTCTTGTCCCCATTGTTGAGAAAAATGCAGAGTTGTGGTGAGTAAACTTCATGGATGTTGTAGTTATAGACTAAATGTGAGAATTTACTCATCTCACTTGCACAAAAAAAAAAAAAAAAAAGATTCAGTATTCCTCAAAATGAATAAAATCAGTCAGAATACTATGCAAACCTCCAATAATTCAATGTTTAATAAAGCAAATATTTGTATGCATTTAATCTGACTTTATTGACCAATGTACTTGCTGCTGACTTTCAGTGATTCAGTTAAACCATAAGCAAAAATGACTTTAGATATGTGGTTTTTATTGCTGAAGTAAAAAACAGCTTTCCTCTCCTGCGTCTATTCGACTGTAATCCAGAGTGGCAGCACAGCTGAAAGATTTGTTTGAGCTGTGCCCTTCTAGTGCACACATGGGTTTGCATTTCCTTCAGCCTGAGGCTTATTATTTCAATTTTGGTGTGAAAGGGTCTTTACATTTGCCCAAAAATAGAACTTTTTTAAAACAAAAAACAAGCCCAGCCCAGATGAGAAAAAGTAACACAAAAGTAACGTAAC
The DNA here is from genome assembly GCA_018749465.1 of Paracanthobrama guichenoti. NCBI lineage: Eukaryota > Metazoa > Chordata > Actinopteri > Cypriniformes > Gobionidae > Paracanthobrama > Paracanthobrama guichenoti. The sequence continues at coordinate 34,496,496 of CM031944.1, read as the reverse complement.
ACATTATTTTATGTAAAAAGTAACCAAGTAACTCAATTAGTTACTTTTTAACGGAGTAACAGAATATTGTAATGCATTACTTTTCAAAGTAACTTTCCCCAACAATGTGTATGACTTGCTTAATTGGTTGCAACCCAAATCTAGAAAGCAATTTCATTGGCTTCTCTTTATTTTCCTTTTTACTTGTCTATTCACTTAGACATACGCAATATCCATTTTTTTCTTGTTTCTAAATTTCTTAGCAAAGTCGAACGTAGGCTTTATTTTCATATCTTAAAACAACTTAATGGTTATGTCTTAAATCTGTGTATTTTTTGTGAATTAATTGGTTTCATGCTGATCTCACCGATCTATGGTGTTGAGTATTTGTAATATAATTAGCTGTGGTTTGTGGGTGTGTAGGAGAGGTGTAGGTTTTGTAAGGTTGTTTTGTTTGTATGTGTTGTAATTTTCTGTATAAGTCAGAGGTATTCAACCCTGCTCCTGGGGACCCACTGTCCTGCGGAGTTTAGCTCCAACCCTAATCAAAGACAGCTGAAGCTAATCAAGATCTTCAGGATCACTTGTTGAAAATACACAGGCAGGTGTGCTGAAGCAGGTTGGAAATAAACTTTGCAGGACAGTGGGTCCCCAGGAGCAGGGTAGAAGACCTCTGGTATAAGTGTTTCTAGGACCCCATTGAAAATGAGATGTTACATCTCAAGGGACTTATTTCAATAAATTCAAATGAACCCAAAATGGGTTGTAAATTAAAATCACTTTAAAACACGCTACTACAGTACAACACAAGCGATGCTGGGTTGTTTCAACCCATGTTTGGGTCAAATATGGACAAGCCCAAGCAATTTTTACATTTAAAATTTAAACCCAACGTTTGGGTGTCTTTTGACCCAGTGCAAAAGGTGAAATTTATTGATAAGCAAGAACATCTAAAAATGGACAAACACACAGGCTAAAGTCACAGAGGAAGACATAAACTGCCGCTAATAAACAGTTGGGATTAAACTGTGTATTATTGCTAGTCAACATGATTAAAGCATTTTAATCACTCTTCTCAAGGGCCATGCTTTTTCAGCTCCTGTTCACCAGTCATCCACATCTCACTTTGATAATAGTTTCCACACATATTCCTGTCATGAGTGCCGTGAACACAGAAAGGCCAAGTGAAGAACGGTGGGAACTTGAGGTGCACACGCTCTTCCACGCCACATTCCAAACCCAGCACAGTTGGGTAACTGAATATGAACGATTATCAACCCAAATTGGCTCAAATCAACCCAGCCGCCCTACCAAGCTAACAGGGAACGTTCAGGTTCTCTCAAAGCTATGAACAAACATTCTTCCATTAACATTAACAGAGCGTTCGTTCAACGTTATCTGGTCTTTGATAATGTTCTCAAAACATTAGCAGAAAAGCATTATCTATACATCGTTCATGGAATGTTTTTATTTGAAATGTTTTAGTTGGATGTTTGTCTGTTTTTTCAATGTTGCCACTTGTTTCAGAACATTCAGAGAACAAACAAAAGTAAAAGTTACATTGCTGGCCATTTAAAATGAAAAGTGACAATGTCATTGACATATTTGCATACTGAATGGCTTTTTGTTATTTATATTCAAGGCGTTAACCATCAAATGACGATCATTTTGTAAAACTCTAATGATGATCCTTAACTTTGCTAAAGGATCACTGTAAATGTTTCCTGCTAACACTGGTTCCAGAGAGGACCATTTCTCACATGACAACAGTGATGTGTTGCTTGAAGTAATGAACAGGATGTCCTTAAGGAGACAATGAAACTTAAAGTCATTCATTGTCTAAATTAAACCAATCATGAATGATTTAACAATGGGAGCTGTTGGATGGTGCAAATCTTCCTCCTCGCTACTGACAATATCACATTATCAAGGAACAATGTAAACACATAGAGACATTGCAATACCAGTACTGTATTATGTATTTGGAATATCCCGTCTTATTGTGAGACACAGATTTACAACACAGGCATGACGCTGACAACCAACAAACAAAGGTGGAACTACTGTATGAATTTAATGATAAACTTTATATTAAGTCCCTTTGAAACGGAAGTAACTGATTCTACTTCAGTGCTGTGATGTATTTCCAAGTGAAACAGAATATTGAATAGAGGGCAGGGTTTTACTTCAGCGCTCCTCCTCTCCATCTCTCGCTCATAGCAGACTAACGGTTGGAGGGGAGTGGTTACGCGTTTTCAACCCAAGCCGTCCAACTGACGTCATCGTAAAAGAAACGCCATTCCAGACCGGAAGTAACTTTTCAGATTTTGATTAAACATTATCATGACAAACATTTTTTTTCTGTGTATTAACTTTTTCTTATTAATATTCACCTAAGACTAGTAATGTGTGCTAACAAAGTAATAGTCACACATATGTAGCTGCTTATGTGATGCAAATGTCAAAATGTATTAGTTTACAAATCATGCACTATGGTAAAAGTATTTTGAGGTCATAACTAGGGATGCATGATATATCAGCCACCATATCATTATCGGACGATATTATGTTTATTTTTAATGTTATCGTTATTGGCCAGATAAGAAAATGTATTATTTCCTTCAGCTGAGATGCTTCTATTTGGGTTTGAATTGCTTGAAATATGATTGGAATCTCTTCAAAAAGGAATATACAGTTAAGTCTATCATATAGGCTACATAAAATTATAATGAGAACATAATTGTGTATTTGGGACATGGATTTTAATGGTGAGAATGGTGATTCTTGTAACCATTTTCTCAGAAATTATATAAAAATGTGGATTTAGATTTATCTGCTAATATATCGGTTATCGACTTTCAAATATAAAGAATTAACGGTTATCATATTGGACAAAATGTTTTTAATATTATTAATCAGTAATCATATTTTGTGTGAAAATGAATATAAGTTATTGGTGTTTTACTGCAAGTAGTGCTCATTTCAGTTGGAATCTGCATTGATTTGTGTGTATAGGTAGGTTTTGGAGATTTGCAGAAATGTGTGTAGAGGCTATGGATGTGCCGATCAAATTTTTGAGTTTTCAGAGTTATTGAATTTTGAATATCTGCCGATCACGGATTCGGTCCGATACTTGGTGCACTTCAAGTACATTAAAGTTATTAAAGTCAATCCAATGTATATCATTATCACTATGGGGAAATTCCAATATAACAATTACTATAGTAATGATGAAACTTACCAATTCACAAGATTAACTGAATGCATAGCTGATATAAAACATTGGATGTCTAGTAATTTCCTGCAACTTAATTCAGAAAAAACAGAATTTTTAATTATTGGACAAAAAAACTCTGCAAGTAGTAACCTAGAATACTGTCTAACACTCAATGGCTGCTCTGTCAAGTCCTCGTTGTCAGTTAGGAACCTCTTTGATACCAATCTTTCATTTGAAAGCCACGTTTCTAACATCTGTAAAACTGTATTCTACTATCTTAAAAATATATCTAAATTACGGCACATCCTTTCCATGCAAAATGCTGAACAGTTAATTCATGCGTTCATGACCTCAAGGCTAGATTACTGTAATGCTCTACTGGGTGGTTGCCCTGCTCGCTTAATAAACAAACTCCAGCTGGTCCAAAACGCAGCAGCTCGAGCTCTTACTAGAACCAGGAAGTATGACCATATTAGCCCGGTTCTGTCAACACTGCACTGGCTCCCTATTAAACATCGTATAAATTTTAAAATCTTGCTTATTACTTACAAAGCACTAAATGGTTTAGCTCCCCAGTACTTGAGTGAACTCTTAACGCATTATACTCCATCACGTCTATTGCGGTCTCAGAACTCTGGCCAGTTGATAATACCTAGAATATCAGAATCAACTGCAGGCGGTCGATCCTTTTCCTATTTAGCGCCTAAACTCTGGAACCGTCTTCCTAGCATTGTTCGGGAAGCAGACACACTCTGTCAGTTTAAATCTAGACTAAAAATGCATCTCTTTACTATGGCTTACACATAAAACATTATCAATTTCTATTATTCAAATCAGTAAATGATTGTTAGGCTGCATTAACTAGGTCAGCCGGAACCGGGAACACTTCCCATAACACCTGATGTACTCATAAGAAGAATGGCATCTACGCTAATGTGAGTCTCTCTGTTTATCCCGAGGTTTACTGCAGTCAGCCGGATCCGGGCCGTATCCAGATCAGATGGTGGACCAGCGCCTGGACATGACCAACGCATCCCAAATAAACTCCACCCCGTAAATGCTGCATCGACACGACATCCTCATTAAACCCGTCTTCGGCGTGACGACTCCAATCTTTCGAATAATCTTACGAATATCTATTTACCTAATATGAATTAAGACCTGCTATGTTGCCAGAATTATAATCATACACTGTCTGTTCGTCGTCCAGAGGAGAACTGGCACCCCGACTGAGCCTGGTTTCTCCCAAGGTTTTTTTCTCCATTCTGGCCCTGAAGGAGTTTTGGTTCCTTGCCACCGTTGCCTCTGGCTTTTGGCTTGCACAGTTGGGGACACCTAAATTTCATCTATATTACAGATCTGCCCGCATTGACACTATATGATACTTGAAATTAGCTGGATAACATCACCGTTTCACCAGAACGGCTGTACAAATTCTGTTGCATTATTTTCCTGTTAACAATGTGAAGCTGCTTTGAAACAATTGGACTTGTTAAAAGCGCTATATAAATAAAGGTGATTTGATTTGATTTGATAGTAATTAATAATATAATAATTTATATTATAATGGAAATAATAAATAATTCTTCCAAAGTCCTACAGAAAGATGCTGCTGGTTCCCCAGGGTTGTGTTAATGCGACTAAGGACCTTAAAAGTTGAAGTTCAAAACAGCCATTATCCATTTCTCCTATTCCATTAGTTTCTTTCAGTAACATAAATGAAACTCTATGTTTGCCATACACATCATGAATCTAGTTATTTATTATCTATCAGTCATTCTGGGAACTCTGAGGAAGTGACCTTTCAAGAAACTGAGCTCTTATGTCACTGAACTCACACTTGTCTCTGAGGTTTATCATCTGGGTGGATTGTTATAAATAAATTTGTCCTTGGTTGCTTCAATTTACATCTTTTTTTCAAGCAATCTTCTTTTAGTCTGACAGATGCAGCAGAGTCCTTGCACTACTGCACTTAGCTTTTAACAGCAATATAAATAAACAGCGGTGTTTGATTGTCAATACATGTTTTTGAAATATCTTAAGTGCTAACTGTGAGATGTATTTAGACAAATCTATCGCCGGACTACATGTGCTTTCAAACAGCCATGCAGATCGCTGCAGTTGTGTCTGTCAATGCATTCAGTGCCATAAAACTGAAGCAGTTCACACTCGATACAAAGAGAACCACAGCAAAAGTGCCATTTAAGGGCCATAAAATCCAACTAGCTCTTACCTCTGGGTCTGGTATCTGGGCGGCCGCGTTGAAGACATGGTGTGAGATCAACACTGCCGTGACGCTCATCAGCAATGGGACGAGGGTTGGCGGTTGACGCCTAGGCCCCTCGATCGCCATTTTCCCTCTTCTTCTCCCACGCCTCATCCCTCCCCCTGCTGCTTCTGCCCGGAAAACTCCGCAGGACCACAATAGTGCAGGTGATTGATAGTCGATCAGTGCGAAATGTCCACCGCCTCCCCTACATTAATGCTGCTCTGGTCTCTGTCCTAACACTCCCTGTCGTCCAGCCCTTCACAGAGACACTACGCTCTCCGTTGCAGTTGGACAGCCACTCGGCTACAGGCCATTAATTAATTAATAGCCCTGGTGTCGTTTACAGCCTTGTCGCTTGGAGCACAGAGAGGTTACAAGAGTTGAGGGGGGAAGGGAGTTACACGGAAGGACACAATGGGACAGGGGAATTGTGTGACACTGTATTTTGATCACTCCTCCATGTTAATACGTGATGTTTGCTATGCAATCCACCCGGCAACAGGTTTTTCAATAATTAAATGAAGAAAATTGCTCAGCTGTCCACCAGTGAAAGGATTGAAAATAATCAAAGATATTTGATTTTTGAAAATGAACAAAGACATTTGCTTTACTGTTTTCAACCCCCATCTTTCTTATCAGAAGGGCCATTTGGAATTCCTAAAGACAAAGAAATGCTGAAGGCCTGTAGGCCAATGTCACACCTGTAGCACCGTGGGGGAAGTTTGGTCTGATTGGTCAGTTTGAATGTCTCACATTAGGGTTTCAGTCACATGGTCAAGGAATGGATAAAAGAAGATTGTAACTGTTGTATTCTCTGGCTCTCTCTTCTTGGGGGCCTTCTCTTTGGCTCTTCTCTTTCTTTGCCCCCCCTCTCTCTTTCTATCCCTCAGGTAACATTCATTCTGGGTACGATTAATGGTATAAGTTTTCATCATCTCATACATTTATTTTGTAACTATTTTAAGTCTAACCATAACTAGATTTTGTCATTAAATTCTTTCAATTACAAATGATGTGCTAACTAGTTTTGATTTGGTATTGACTTTGAAGTGTTACCTATTGCAATACAATATAGTCACATTATAGCAACGCTCTCCCACATGTTTAGCTATTATGACTGCGCTTATTTCCATCGTTGGTATAAGATGCAGTGGGTGGTAAAGACGAGAAATGTACAGTTTTCTATCATCTTGCTGATAACGTTTCTTTAGTCATTCGGCAACCCTGCAGTCAGAACCACTGTAGGCGATCCACCCTTACACCAGGATAAGGAGAATTTACTGAAAGCAAATGTCTACTGTACATTTTTCCAAAATAATCTCATTGGAAAAATGTGCCTCTACCTACATCTTCACTGAAGTTTCCAGCTGAAATGAACTGTAGTGGCAGCAAAACACCAAGTTTTAACTTGAATTTCTTCTGACAGCAGCAGATTTTTGATTAAATAAGATGTATTTTTGCACGGTTCCTTGCAGAGCTTATGACCTCAGAACACCTCAAATCATTGTGCATGACTTGCAAATTAATACATTTTTGACTTTTTTACATCATATAACCAGCTCCATTAGAAAAAAGTTGGTGTGACTTGTTGTGTCACGGCCTTAAAGGGATACTCCACCGTTTTTTCATATTAAACTATGTTATTCCCTTAACTAAGACGAGTTGATGCATACCACTCTCGTCTCAGTGCGTGCACTTAATCGCTCTGGCGCGCGGTGACATTTTGATAGCACTTAGCTTAGCCCACTAAGCCCAGTTCATTCATTAGATACCAAACAGAGATCAAGTTAGAAGCGACCAAACACCTCCATGGTTTCCCTATTTAAATACAGTTGCACGAATAGTTGAACGACCAAGTATGGTGACACAAAATAAAACATGGCACTTTTTTAAGCAGGTTAAAAAGGATAACTATAATGTATGGCGGAATAGCACTTTTGAGAGTACTTCGACTCGGCGCAGTAAAAAGTCACGCCTGAAAAATTCTCTCACCCTTTCATTTCCATCAATAAAACCAATGTGACTTTTACTTCCACCTGTGCTACTAGCAAACTGCAAGAGATCATTTGCAATGGCGGACTTTGTAGACGATGACAACTGGTTTGTAGCAGACCCAGAGCCATATCTGTTTGAACCCGAGTACACAGAGGAACTAGCTCTTATGGAAGAAAGATATGAACCAGAACAGACCGGAGCCGGCGAAAGAACACGGGTAAACACGCCACTTCTTCAGAATTTACACCGGTGTTGTATCCATGTTCAAAGCAGCTAACCAAGCTTTCCACCATTTGTGGTGAGTTGGAATTCTGTGAAACATGATGGCACTATATACCTTCGCCTTGTTATCACAACCCTTTAAGATGCCCGTTATAACCATGATTGTTCACAAACTGATACTTCGTCAACTCTGCTCAAACTACTACTACTGATGCAGGCGTGCAGGTCACGTTGGTTCTATTGACGGAAATGAGAGGGTGAGGGGGAGAGGATTTTTCAGGCGTGACTTTTTACTGCGCCAAGTCAAAGTACTCTCAAAAGTGCTATTCCGCTATATATTATAGTTATCCTTTTTAACCCGCTTAGCGCCACGTTTTATTTTGTGTCACCATACTTGGTCGTTCAACTATTTGTGCAACTGTATTTAAATAGGGAAACCATGGAGGTGTTTGGTCGCTTCTAACTTGATCTCTGTTTGGTACCTAATGAATGAACTTGGCTTAGTGGGCTAAGCTAAGTGCTATCAAAATGTCACCGCGCGTCAGAGCGATTAAGTGCACGCACTGAGACGAGAGTGGTATGCATCAACCTGTCTTAGTTAAGGGAATAACATAGTTTAATATGAAAATATGGTGGAGTATCCCTTTAAAGGGATAGTTCACCCAAAAATGAAAATTAGCCCATGATTTACTCACCCTCAAGTCATCCTAGGTGTAGAAGACATTCTTATTTCAGACGAATAATATCAGAGTTATATTTAAAAAGTCCTGGCTCTTCTAAGCTTTAAAATGGCATTCTTGAAGTCCATAAAAGTGCATCTATCCATCATAAAAGTAATCCACATGGCTCCAGGGGTTAATAAAGGCCTTCTGAAGGGAAGTAATGCATTTGTGTAAGAAAAAATATCCATATTTAAAACCTTATAGACTAAAATAACTAACTTCTGGCTGACTTTTTCATGAAGTGAGCTTCATTATCTGACATTATGAAGTGAGCGGTTGTCCTTTGTGGTCTCTCAGTTTTGGATACACGTATACAACTCTTGGCATGTGTGTTTAAGTTTGTTAGATATATTATCTGAATAGATTAATTTGCCAAATTCATATTTATTGGCATTCGTAACACATGGCACAGCATTGGAGGAAAAACAGTGTGGCTATATGTGAACAAACGTTAAAGGGATTGTTCACCCAAAAATTTTAATTTTGTCATTACACACCATCATGTCATTCCAAACATGAAGATTTTCTATCTTCTGTGGAACACAAAAGATGATTTTTGTTTGTTTTTTTTGCTGAAAAACAGTTTTTGTTGTTGTCTGTGTGTGTGTGTGTATTAGTTATAATTATATTTTTAATCAGCGTTATCTAAATTTTTAAATAACAGAACTTGTTTTATCAAAATCCTGCACCAGAGTAACTCAGCAGTCATTACTGCACTTCCAAAATAAAATCAATAGCCTATCTTTTCCTACCTATGATCTCTCCTCTCCCTTCACATGACTCCTCTGCTCCTGCACCTGGTACTTTCACTGATTTCAACAAATCAAATGCATCTCTCTGTCATCTTGATCCCACTCCTACTGCTTTACTTAAAAAATGTGCACCTGTTATTTCATCCTTTTCATTCCTTGACCCCTCTGACATGGCCAACTACAGACCTCAAATCTTATGATCTCCAGGGTTCTGTACTTGGACTTTTACTCTTCATCGTCTCACATGGTGTTCCCCAGGGTTCTGTACTTGGACCTTTACTCTTCATCGTCTCACATGGTGTTCCCCAGGGTTCTGTACTTGGACCTTTACTCTTCATCATCTCACACGGTGTTCTTCAGGGTTCTGTACTTGGACCTTTACTCTTCATCATCTCACATGGTGTTCCCCAGGGTTCTGTACTTGGACCTTTACTCTTCATCATCTCACATGGTGTTCCCCAGGGTGCTCTTTGTCCCACTAACTCCATATCAGTTTGCACTGATGATATAAATGCTTGGATGACCAGTAATTTTCTTAAACTCAACACTGATAAAACAGATCTACACTGCCGTTCAAAAGTTTGAGATCTGTAAGATTTTTATGTTTTTAAAATAAGTCTCTTCTGCTCACTGAGGCTGCATTTATTTAATTAAAAATAAAAAAGAGTAATATTGTGAAATATTATTACAATTTAAAATAACTGTTTTCTGTTTGAATATAAGTGTAATTTATTCTTGTGATCAAAGCTGGATTTTCAGCATCATTACAGTCTTCAGTGTCACATGATCTTCTGAAATCATTCTAATATGATGAGTTTCTGCTCAAGAAACATTTATTATTATTATTATTATTATTATTATTATTATTATTATCAAGTATCAAGTCAGTAAGATTTCTTTTTTGGGAAAGAAATCAAAGAAATTAATACTTTTATTCAGCAAGGTGCATTAATCTGATCCAAAGTGACAGTAAATACATTTATAATGGTTACATTACATTAAAATAAATGCTGTTCTTTTAAACTTTCTATTCATCAAAGAATCCTGAAGAAAAAAAAGCATCACAACTGTTTTCTGAAGGATCGTGTGACACAGAAGACTGGAGTAATGATGCTGAAAATTCAGCTTCACATAAATAAACACACAAATAATCACAGAGTACTGTTTGTTTTGTATTTTTAATCAAATAAATGCAGCCTTGGTGAGCAGAAGATAATTGTTTTTAAAATATAAAAAATCGTACCGACCTCAAACTTTTGAACAGCTGTGTACTTTTTGTTTCAAAAATACATCTCGTTTCTGTGCTGACAATGTTAACATTTCTGGAGTCTTTGTTCAACCATCCCCCACTGTTAAAAACCTTGACATAATCTTTGATTCTTCTTTCTCTTTCCTTCCTCACATTTCCTTCTACGTAGACATTGGCTACCCGTTCGCTTTCGTATTCAGTACAATATACTTCTTCTCACATTTAAAGCACTCTATGGTCTTGCCCCCCGTATATTTCTGAACTCATCCATACCTGCTCCCTCAGCAGGACTGAATCATTATTGAGCTATATTTGCATTAATCATTAAATCCTCACTGGCAGGCCATGAGCAGATGGCTGGTGTGACTAAGAGGGGTAGCAGTTGTCAGTCATCAGAAGCAAACAGTGTACACAAAAATAGCTATAGCCACATACATGCACATAAAGCAATAAATATGTAACGACTGAGACAAATCAGACACAATTATTTATTCATTATATTTAATGAATGACCCAACAAACTTACTCTCCCAACAAAGTTTGGTGAAAACATCCCCCAGAAGAGCAAGTCAAGTCAAGTCCCCTTTATTTATATAGCGCTTTTAACAAGTCCAATTGTTTCAAAGCAGCTTCACATTGTTAACAGGAAAATAATGCAACAGAATTTGTACAGCCGTTTTGTAAAGCGAGTCAGTTGTCAGTTGTCAGTTGTAACGAGTGGTTATTTCAGTCAAAGTTGCTCTTCTATCAGCTTGAATCAGTCGGCCCATTCTCCTCTGACCTCTAGCATCAACAAGGCATTTTCGCCCACAGGACTGCCGCATACTGGATGTTTTTCCCTTTTCACACCATTCTTTGTAAACCCTAAAAATGGTTGTGCGTGAAAATCACAGTAACTGAGCAGATTGTGAAATACTCAGACCGGCCCGTCTGGCACCAACAATCATGCCACGCTCAAAATTGCTTAAATCACCTTTCTTTCCCATTCTGACATTCAGTTTGGAGTTCAGGAGATTGTCTTGACCAGGACCACACCCCTAAATGCATTGAAGCAACTGCCATGTGATTGGTTGATTAGATAATTGCATTAATGAGAAATTGAACAGGTGTTCCTAATAATCCTTTAGGTGAGTGTATATTAGCAACTTTTACTCTCTACTTGACTACATTTTTGAACAACTGAATGTACTTTTTACTCCAGTACAGTTGTGTTGAGTAATGCAATTACACATTACATTTTGCATGGCACCTAACTTTTTCTGCAGCAGTTTGTTTCTGCTATAAAGAAGCGATATAGCCATCTAAGGGCATTGAAGATACTATATCTTGTGCGTTTTGCCTTTACTCACCCAAACATGTCAACAAGGCTACTTTACATGAATGCAAGTGCATTAGCAGGGAGTTGATGAATCCAAAGTGTTTGATTCATGAGATGAGGACTGCAGCTGGTGATGAGGCTGAAACCAGCACATCCAGTGCAAGAAGGCTTTGTCTATTTAATTTTACTTAGCATTATTTTATTTATCTGCTTTATTGACAAACCCTTTTTGAAGGATATTGATTTACTTATGGCCTTTTTGTGCACTTGATTTTAACTGAGACTTCAGAGTTTGTAGACGTTTAAGAGGCTGTTGTGTCAACCTTGATTTATTGCAATATTGAGGTGTTCAGTTTTATTTAGATTTTAGAAAATAAACATGATTTCTCATCTTACAAATCAATTGTTTCTTATTTTCACTGGTATCTCTCTCAGGTGTCGAGGATTAGTGCATCATTGAGCCTATATTTAGTATGAGTAAAATACTTAAGTACTGTTAAAATCAGATACTCTAAGACTTTTACTCAAGTTGTATTGGAACTGGTGGCTTGTAATTACACCTTTATTACACCTCTGTAATAAAGGTTGTAAAATAATTGCCTGATATTAACTCTACTTTGGTGCTGCACGGATATATTGCACAATGCCAAGATAACCGACCTTCTCATCTGAGCTGTCAGTGTCTATCACCGCTCATTAATATCAAAATATTTGAGATGATCAAATCAAAGTAGGCAGGCAACTATATACTGTAGGTGACACAACTATACACAATTATTCACTTGTTTTTGGATTCGGAGATGCTGAACTGTTTCAGAAGATGTGTAACAGCGCCCCCTACTGTATAACAGTGAAAACACGGACTGATTAAAAAAACTTGTTAATTTGCGGAGAAGCATTCTGTCATAATTAATGGAAAATCTCGTCAATGGTGCATGGGTAAGGAGTTAGCTTGGCCAGTAAGCAACCACATAGTAATATGCCAACATCAAGCATTAATAAATAAAAGTACCAACACAAGATAAAAATTCCCTCCACATCTGATTGACTCTCCCATTGCTCCATCCACTCACTCAAAAGTACTGATGAGTTCAAGAATATGTTATTCAAATCTGTTCTTTACTTTTGGATTTTCCATCCTTCTTTCAGGGGATCTGATATTTCTGTGCTGTGATCTCAGAACGTGAGAGGATGTGGTGAGAATACAGCCTATACATCTCCACAGCTTGACTGACGAGGTTACCTCCGCTCCCTTTGAGAGCTGCAAGAGAAGATAATGAATAAACACAGCCAAATGTCATGCTAATGTTAAGATCTGGGGATTAGGTGATCTTAACATTAGCATGACCTACACTGCTGTTATGAAAAGAGGGGTGCAGGGGGAAAGGAATTAGATGTGAATGTCGTGCTGAATTACAGATTCTATCTCAGTCAGATATTACATCTGAGGATGTGATTCTGCACCACATAATGAAGCTGCTTTTAAACTGGGACACACTTGTTTTCTGTGGTCTGAACAAGCAGTCAATCTTAAGGAAGCATGTTTGTTTAAGGTCATGTCCAGCAGGCATCGGTCAAACATATCTTAGACTCAAAACAGACTGGAAACTCAATTCTGTACATTGTTCTAATCCAAACCGTTTCACAACGCAATTCTTTTTGCAAAGCAAGCGTGTGTTTCATTCTCAGTGTTGCCACAAGGTTGGATAACGCGGCCATTTGTGTAAACAACCTTCTTTTATTTATATTTAGTTTTATCTGTCGCCTAATGCACCCAACACAGGCTCACTGGAAAAACTGCCTCTATCAACACTTCGGCAAAAAACATGTACCAATACAAATCATTGCAGTTTCCAGCTGAAATTAACACTAGAAGCAGAAAAACAGCATCAACTTTATTCCTTTTCACACAAATGGGGCAGATTATTGATTAATAGACTTATTTTCACGTGATTCCTTGCACAATACTATGTTATGACTTCAAATCACTTTTACCATAGTGCATGATTTGTAAACTAGGTTTGCATCACATAATCACCTTCATGTGTGTCTTTTCTGCTGTAGTAAACTTACTCAGTAGCTCACCTAGTACTCTTGTGATTTGAAGACGAGTCCAGTGAAACACCAGACATGACAAAAGAGTCACTTTTAAACCAAGCTAAAATGGCACGGTTGCACCAGCAATGTGTATTTATCTTACATTTGCTTTTGTTAACACTGTCGTTTAGGTTTTGTGTATATGCTACATTATTTTTCCTAACAAGATAGAGCATTAACCTTTTAGCGTCACTAAACATTTCATTTCCGAACTGTCAAGATATGAACAACAACCAAAGAGGTCTTCTCAGATCCTAAGATCTGTACCCAAATCACTTCTTATCCAAACCCAAAGTGCATACAATAATTTTTTTTTTAAGAAAAACCTGACCCGAGCATGAGAAAGGCTTCTGCACACGGAAAAGAAAAGCCCTGCATGAACATGCAGCGTAATGAAGTGAGTGATGGATCTCATAGCTATAAGATGTATTTCTGTGTGCGAGGTTACAAACGTTTGTAGGAAATGCACTTGATACGAACACACAAGTATGCGCTGAAGTGCTGAAATGTCAATCTCTCATTACTGTAACCTCATTACGTGCTATAACTTTTGGCGTAATGTTATTTACCTCACCATAAGATGATTAAAGTTTATTTTAATCCATGCTGATGGCGCTCACTGAAATGGTAGGCAAAAATGTGGAGCAACTGAGTGTAAATGTGGAGACAACCATGCTGTAGAATCCATTGCTAGTAGAGCTTCAGAGAGAACTGTGAGATAATAACATTGTCATATAATTGTTTTAAATAATAACATTTAGTCAAATGCCTGACATAGTTTAAAACAATTTGGGTGTTCTTGGGTCCATTCGGGAAAAGCACATTTATTTTAAATAACCAGAGACCACTAATACCGAACCTGACCCGTGTCTGAGACAGTTTTGGACCCAACCGGAAACCCGCTCTGGTCTCAGGTCAGACCTCGGGCCTGTCCCCCAAAACGACCCGCTGCCCCTCCTGAAAGAATGACAAAAATTATTTGTCATTAAGGTCGACAATAAGGACTGTGAAAGACACTTGCCTGCTCGGGCCAGTGCTGCATCTTCACGGAAGTTGATCATTTACGCATTTTTAAGCCTTGCCAATTAATATTCAAGCGCACATAGGCGAGAAAGTGTCTCGCAGTTTGGTACTCACGAAGCGCAGCAACACACATACGCGCCAACGCGTCTCACAGTGCGCGAATATTCACACAAAACGTCTTACGTCTTAAGTGAGCGTAAACATCAAATTCACCAGTCACCGCCAGCGTTTTTGGTCATTTTTACAAGTTTCATGGCCCAACGAATATCTTGTATGAATATCTGAACATACAATATATCAAAAGAAAGAACAGAGCCTGTTTTATTCTAGATTCATACATTCTTAATCAACACTTGAATGTTGCAAATTTCATGATAAAGCAAAATTTTGAGCATAAAGTTAAGAAAATCACACTTTTGTAAAAGACTAACGTTATGTCCCGATGGATGTGGTTCAGATCAAAACACAGATGGACAGATCGAGTCAACACCCTCAAAGCTTCACAGTCCTACTGCTCGACCTATGGGTTCGACATTTCATTCAGTAACATTTTTTGGTTGTTTGTTTTATATATATATATATATATATATATATATATATATATATATATATATATATATATATATATATATATATATGCTGCTTAATGATCGCGTTATTTTACATGTGCATCAGCTTATGCCGCTTTTCCACTGCATGGTACGGCTCTGTCACATGCCTGTCCTGTCTTGTGTTGCACTTGTGGTGTTTTGTTATTTTGGGCATGTGCTCTTGTCTCTTGTCTTCTTGTTATTTTGTCAGTGATTATTTGCCCCACCTGTCTTCCCTCATTAACGTCCTGATTTGTCCCTCTTTATAGTCTCCTTGTGTTTTGCAGTCCTTGTCGGTTTGTTGTCTATGTCGACGCCTCCTGTTCCCCTTGATCCCAGTTGGTATGTTTTAGAGTTTATATTTGTTATTTTTGAATATGTGTTTTTTTTTTTTTTTCCCTTGTGGGTTTTGTTTCGTGTTTGTATATTTTGTTAAATAAATCATCTCACTCCGCACTTGAATTTTTCCTTTGTATAATGTATGCGTCACTTAATCCACTGCTCTGATTGGTTGTACGTCTACTCGTTGAGTATGACGACATCAGGCTAATGGGACATGAGGCAAACTAAACGATCAAATTACACTTTTTTTGTAAAACTTTTTTTTCAATGATGGTTTCAGTCATTGTAGGACATTGTTCTTATCATGCTGATGAATCTTCAAGTGTTGGATTTTTCCAATAAGTTTGTTTTTAGTTAGTTATTTGTGGCTATAAAAATGAGGTGTGATGTCATGATTGACAGCTGTGTAACAGTGTGGCCGGGACCTTGATACCACGGCACTACTGCACAGACTCTGGCTCCAAATGATGTCATCGGCGCAAGATGTCAATGGCCATTTCTAGGATACTTTGGCTTCATTTTTCTACAGTGGAAGGAACTGGAGACATTCATACAGTGTGTGAACACTTATGCTGCTTTCCAGGCAGGTTTTTAATCCCGTAATTTACGACTTCAAACCACGACTCGTGACTTTGTAGCGTTCCAGGCAAAGTCACGGCAAACTGCCTGAGCGCAAGGAATTGCGGTAGCTAGATGTAAACAAAGCATGGTGAACCGTCTGGACTTATGCTCATTTACAATCATTTATGTCGCCAAAGGTGCTTACTCCTTGTTTATTTGAGGGGAAACTGAGGAGAAAAAAAGTGCATAAGGCAGGAGAAGCTTTATATCTTTTATTTTACATTATTTGTATATCCGTAGGGGCTACCATTGTTTTGCAGGCTATGTGATGTCAGAGCTCATAACTGGGAGTACATCGTTCTAGTACGAGTTCACGGGTGGGAAGTCACGGGTTTGACTGCCGTTCCAGTGCACTTTCACGGGTAGAAGGTTGGAAAAACACGGGTTACGGGTTGCCTGGAACGCAGCATAAGGTTGCAATGCAAAAGAGTTAAAAGAAATGTGGAGTGTGTATGTGAGAATGTGACCATCTGTAAGAGGATGATTGACAGGCCGGTTAATGGTGACAGAATTCACAGATGCAAGTATGACGTTATCTCTCAAAAAGAGTATTTTTACGGCTTAGTCTAAGTAGGTGAATAGGGACACAGCAATACTTTTGAAGATTTGTCAGCGATTAGTCATGGCATTTATGCCTCAGGAAATTGTTTACAAAAAACTGGTCCACTCCATGGCAGCAATGCTTGACTAGCCTTGGCCAATGAAGAAAACTGAACGTCACTGATTTACCACCTGCACCTACACCTGTACCATGATGCATTTGTGATGGTACAGACGGTGCTCGATAACTGTAATTAATTTGCATGCTTTGGATTACAGACCAATGAACAGTGCGGTATTAGCAGTCATTCTCTCTGATAGATCCAATCCAGCTTTTATTTTACAATCGTCGTCTCAAGCCAAGTTCAGACACGTAGTCGCTGGAAGCACAGAGCACAATCTTGAGATAAGTGTGTCATGGAAAAACCGTGTGAGAGTGATGGATACGAGTTTTGAGAGGACAGACATATACAGACCATGACTCAAGATCCTTCGCTCATCCAAAAATAGGAACTCCCCACAGTTCTTTTAAATAGCCTAGTAATAGGAACTGACCCTTTTTTTCAATGGTTTCATTAGAAGTAATTAAGCTAAAAGAAAGAGCTACACCCGTGGGATTGTGGAAAAACGGCATATCTGCGTTAAAGCGGTGCATGAGCTGCCACCCAGAAGGCCTCTCATAAAAGCCTCTGCCAAACCGTATAGCGCTGAGAGACGTGCTGCGGCTCCAATCCTCAAACGTTATATGCCACTGCTTTACTCTGCTACTTTCACAGGATTTTGGGTCAGGAAAATAACATTTCTGCTATTACTGTGTACTGTTAAACAGTTTGGCTGTAACACATCTATTTCATGCCCCCCCCCCATCTCATGCAAATTCACTCATGGCTTAATGCATAACGACAGACAGACTGATGTGCACGTGGAGGGATGTAATTTATGCAAGCTCTTGTCTGTTATCTGTCTTCATGCGCCACATCGTTTACTTGAGTCTTAATTACTGGATCCTGTGAGAGGCTGGAAAGTCAGTTCAGGCGTTTCTCCAGTTCCAGTTTGACATGCATTGCCATCTTGTGGTTCAAACAGTGATTACAACACCAATTCAAATGAAAAGTGATATTTGCTATGTTTTGGGTAACGTTAATACAGGAACAAAGCATCTTATCCCTGTAAATCATATTTTTAACCCTATAAATCTGATATAAATCTTTTTGCCCATAATTTCTTCAGATGTGGGTATCAAATATGATCATCAGGCTTTTGAGGAAGGTTTATTTGTATTTGTATTTTATTGTATGTTGCTTTATTGCTAAGATATTATTGGTAGATATAGAGTGACGACTGACATTTACCTGGGTTACACTTTATTTTAAGGTGATGCAATTGCAAGTTGTACTTACTCAAATAAGCACTGAGTATAATTACTTAACTACATGTACTTACTGTAGAGTTACGGTTAGGGTTTGGTTAGGGTTAGTTACTTGTAATTATGCTTAATTTACTGTTATTAGTAGGCCTATAGTAAGTACATGTAAAAAAAAACCAAAAAAAATTACAAAAGTTAACTCTGTTACAAAGATCTTATTGATTTACATTACAAGCATTATGATTTCATTTCACTTTTGGTCATTTTGGTCACAAATTGCATATTTTTGCTCGGCTAAAACTGAGGTGATTTTACATGTCTATAAGCCATAAAAGGCTGATTAATGATTATATGCAATTATAAACACATATGCAAACATTTTTAGATTTTGTCTAAAGGTTCAATAAGCTGTCCCATAAAAAGAAGAAAAAGGAAAAAAAGATTTTAAACAAATGCAGTTATTGCCACATATTACAATAAGCTTCATTCTGCAGAACAACTAGTGCTATAGGCCTATGGTGTTTCGTTTTGTTTTTCTCACACTGTACAAGTGGCTATAATATAGTAATGTGCACTACATTTAATCTTTTTTAATTACAAGCTATTTCATTAATGATTACTGTTTGCTCGCACTCTGTGATTACAGAAATGCGACCTGAATACCAACGTGCTAGTTTAATGTCTTTCATGATCATGGCGCAAAATGAATGCGTGTATTCACACGGCCGTGATTTGCTCTCACCTCTTTCACAAGGCCGTCAAAACTGGCACAGTCCACTTTAACCTCTGTCTGCACAGCGGGACTTATTTACCCGAGTTCCTGGATGTAGTCAATGGTGTGGAGGAAGCACTGGTCCGGAACGAGGGAATACCTCGGAGGAGCAGCCCAGAGAAAGGGCCCATTCAAAGATGGAATGACAAATAGGTGAGTCTGTTTACGTACACGCTGTTGACACAGGTATGCATTTGGCTCGCTGGGTTATTGCTGGGGATTCGGGAATAAATCTCAACCTTTCAGGGCTATGGGGTCCTGCAAAAACAATGCCAATCTGTTTGGGTTAAAGCCACATATTTCAAAGTGATGGCTTTTCTAATGCCTCTTCACTGGTTCTTACATTTGTACAAAGTGTTTTGAAATGGTCTGTAACATCGAAACGAATGTACGCCGAAATAATTTACCATCTAAAATTGTCTTAGCATTTTAGTATCTTATTATTTATTTATAATATCAAATAGCATAAAGTATCCAGTGTATTTTGCTATGATGAAGTAAGCTATTTTCTGTGAATGTGCGAGACTTCCGATTTATATCAAGCAGCAGCAAGCTGTTTGGTACTGTTAAATTAACTCAAAGTACATTTCATTTACAAATGGCTGTGGCCGATTTTGGGTGAAAAATAAGGTGGATAATAATATAATACTAGACGTACATTTCCTGAAGAAAAGTGGTGCTTGACGTGGCAAAACTCGGTTGCTCGGGTGTTTCTATGCGGTTGCTAGGGTGTTCTGATTAGTTGCTAGGGTGTTGCTATGGTGTTCTGGATGGTTGCTAGCGTGGCATGGGTGGTTCCTATGGCATTGCTAGGCAGTTGCTTGGGTGTTCTGGATAGTTAATAGGGTGTTGCTATGCAGTTGCTTGTTGTCAGATGGTTATGGAGTATTATAGTTTTAGTATGTTTTAACACATAGCTAAGTGATGCTAACATGAGTTTGCTATCATATGTAGCATGTTGGAAGTTCTGTTTGCTAGCATGAGTCAAAAGAGCCAACCCCCATCTCTATACAATGTTCTGATGCAGAGATATAGGTCGTGCTAAACGGTTGCTAGGGTACTCTGTTTGGTTGCTAGGGAGTGGCTTGGCAGCTGCCAATGATGATAAGGCTGCTTGCCAGTATAAAAGATATAAACCAACCCCATGCCTCTATGACATTCAGATCAGAAGATATCCCTCTTTGGGTTAAGGTTGCTAGGATGCCTGACAGTGGTTGCTAGGGGGGTGGCTAGACAGTTAGCACGGTTAAATTAATAGACTGGATGTCTCGCCAAATCAAAAGAGCCAAACTCACGTGTCTCTATGATGGTATGATTCATACATATCCCTCACATCTATTTTTCATTGGAAGTCTATGGGGTGGTTGCTAGGAGTGCTGTTAGTGGTTGCTAGGGTGTGATTTTAGGTCATTCCCTATTGGAGAGAGAGAAGACGTGTGTGTGTGTGTGTGTGTGTGTGTGTGTGTGTGTGTGTGTGTGTGTGTGAATGTGACAGTTCTGTTAATGTATGTCTATGGGGTTTTTTTGCCCACTTTTTTGTCTGCTGTGTGAACATTGTAGGTACGATTGCTTAGAAAAGTCATAGCACACCTCTCCTCAATAAGCCAATCGATTTGACACCTCTTTCATGGGTCTATGACAAACAGTGCGGGGCGAGTTATGTACCAAAGTTTTGTCCAGAATTAGAATAATAAGTATGCTAGAGACAATAGCGATGCTTTACTTCGCAAACCACTAATAATGTGACCATAATGAAAATCTGTTATTCCTTTAATTCTGAAAAAAAAAAAAAAAAAAAAAAAAAGTGTTAGTATTTCCTATGATTAAAAACAAAAGCAAGATGTCATTGACCAATTGAACTTCAATTGAAGCAATTCACAAACCACTGGAAGATTCATTATCTTTTTACACTTTTAAGTTGCTGCTCATAATTTGATGTGAAATTGTATTATTTATGAACTTATTTATTTAGGCAAAATGAAACAGCTTTGACCTTTATGAGAACACCATATATTGGCAAACAAATCCACTTCATGGCTTTTTCTAATAGAAACTGACATCAATAGCAAGTCTATCTGCTTGAATGAGATGATCAGAGCATCCATTGATTTAACACTCAAGCCCTAAATCATACACAAAAACAAGATGAATGTGTACTCGAGTCCTTTTACAAAACGAGCATTCTTAGAATGCAGTTATATTATACTGCTATGTATACAACACTATGTTAAGCGCTTGATCATAATTTTAATTGTAGTATGTAATTCAATATTACATTTAAAGCAGATATAAGATCTATTTTAAATGTACTAAATTGCAATTGCATTATTACAAATGTGTAACTACTAATATATTTAATAGTGCTGTCAGATCGATTAATCACATCTAACAAAAGTTTGCGTCATATAATATATAATGAGTATGTCTTTAAAAGTTTATGTCTTTTGAGCAGAACAACTTCCTTCCGACACAGATTCACATCTCAAGTTGACTGTTCAATGGGATGGTTCACCCAAAAATGAAAATTCTGTCATTAATTCCTCACCCTGATGTCGTTCCAAACCCGTAAGACCTTCAGAACACAAATTAATATGTTTTTTTATATTTTAGTTTGTTTCTGTGCACAAAAAGTATTCTCGTCACTTCATAAAATTAAGGTTGAACCACTGGAGTCACATAATCTATTTTAACAAGATTTCTGGCCCTTTCTGGACCTTGAAAGCAGTGGTGTAGGCAGAAAGTGGATGATGGGTGGGCCTCTAATAGTGTGGGAGGGCCGGTGTTGTGGCTAATTCCGACCCCCCAAAAATTATTACCCCCCCTAGTGTTGGTAGGTTTAGGGTTCGTTGTGGGGGAGGGGTTAGGATTAGGGGTGGGTGGGTGACTTCAATGAGGGGGGTAATAATTTGGCAGAGGGTCGAAATTCGGCACAACACCGAAATAATTCGCATTACCCCTTAATTCGGAAGAAAAGTCCAAAAATCCGACTGAAACATAGCAACACAGCTAAAAGTAACCTTTTACTGTCTGTTTAATATAGTCTACTTCTACATCTTGATGCCTTCTCAAGCCGTTGTGCGAGCTGTGTTTGTGATGTTTGCAAGGTTGCTTTATTTTTTTAATTCCTTTAGTACGACTAGTGTCACAGAAACAAAATACTGTAAGCACTAATCTCTATGCGATCAAGTGTGAGCGGCTGCAAACTTGGAAAAAAATTTGCAAAATCAGAGTGGGAGAGATCCAACCTGAGTCCAGATAACTATATCACAAAGAGAAATCACAATGTCTAAGACCTGTATCGACAACCTATTAATACGGTTTATGTACATTTCAGAAATTACCTGCTCACAAATATTACATGCAAATATTGCATAGCCATGCCACAGCGGGCAAGTTTAATAACCTACCCAATAGCTTAACTTGTATGGCTGATGCTGAGTTGGCTGGGTTTTGAATTAAAGATGTTGATGATATCATCGTATTCTGTTAGTTCACTTTCAAACGAAAAAAGTGTTATGGCGTCAAGACGTGTTTCCTTCTTAAATGTGTCATAATAAATGGCAGTTTTTAATAACAAAAAAGGCACTGCTAGTTGGGATCGAATCCGGATATTGCCGCGAAGAACATAGGCTAACATTACTACTGGCGTGACGTAACTGAAGAGACGAATTAGCATATTTTTATTAAAATAAGAATAGAGTTCTAATGCATGACAAAATAAATCACATTTAAAATAATTATTGAAGAATTGTTATATGTTAGAAAATAGTATTATTAAATATATATATCCCTGGATCTGACAGGATGGGCAAGCTGTCAATCTGGGTGGGCACAGGCTAATTTTCACTAATGCTTGAAAGTGTTAATTACATTGCTGTCTATGGAGGGGTCAGAGAATATATAAAAATATATTCATTTGTGTTCTGAAGATGAACGAAGGTCTTACGGGTTTGGAATGACATGAGGCTGAGGAATTAATGACAGAATTTACATTTTTGGGTGAACTAACCCTTTAGTCAAAAGTCAAAGTCAGCTTTATTGTCAATTCTGCCATACGTACAGTACATACATACAGAGAATTGAAATTCTATGACTCTCAGACCCTAGGTGCCTAACAACAACAAAACAATAACAATAACAACAAAAGTTTAACAGTAACAACAACAGAGGAAAGATTAAAAAAAGATGGATAAAGTGAATTATAGAGGTAAAGTGGCGATGGCAAATAGTGCAAACAATAGTAACAATAGTGCAATTATAGTATTTATAGTATAAAATAAAATAAAAAATTATAAGAGTGTGTGCAAAAAAAGAGTCTGTAAGAGGGGAGACCAATTCCTCAGAGAGACAATATAATGAGGTGATGAAGGGAGGAGAACTGGGGGAGATTCCCAGATCAGGTGCGTGGGGCAGAAGAGGGGAGGGTCGGCAGAGTCGGGGTGAGTTCAATGCCCTGACAGCTTGGGGAATGAAGCTGTCCTTCAGTCTGCTGGTCCTTGCTTGGAGACTGCGAAGCCTCCTCCCTGATGGCAGCAGACTGAACTTTAACAGTCGACTTTAACAGTCGAGCCCAAGCCTGTTACTAATTCTGAAATGTCACTGTAGAACTAGTAACACGAAGGAGTCGCTACATTGAAGATTACTGTATTATGTAGAGAGTATTATGAGAGAGAGATTTATTAAACGAGTATATTACCTGCATCTGATATAGCATTCATTCTTCAGGTCGATGTCCATAATATTATATCCATTATAAAAAAAAAAAAAATTAATGTCTTGAAAAAAAAAAGTAATGTCCACTGAGGAAAGCCATGTCTTTGCCAAGTTTCCATTTAGTCCCATGCCAGCGCTAAAACAACTTCCTTGTGACTCACTCATAAAGATGGTCTTTGCTGCCATCTAATGGTGTAATAATGTAACTTTCACTGAAGTCCATTTCACGATCACTAACAGACCCTTTCTTTATAAAATAATATTCGTAAAATAATCAAACATACAAAAGCAGCGCTCTAGTACAGGATTCAAGTTAAATATAGCCTAAATATAAAGTTATGAAACTTAATGTTTCCCTTAATCCAAAGATTGCCCGTTTGATATACCCCAAATGAATTATATCTCATGTTTAATCACTATCTACATACAGTAAGAGCCAGTGACAAATTCCCTCAGGACTGTCCGAGATGAAGCTGTTCTCTGCGGGTACATGAACGCTGAGCAGCCGCTGACGTACTGGAGCTCACATCTGTGAAAGCGTCAAAACAGATTTTAAAACGGGTGCTATGTTTATATATGAGTCACATATTTGAGGTCTAAATAACTACATTCTAACCTAAAAAACTCTTAAAACTACATTTGGCCTGGTAAACCCTACCTGATGGCAATATCCGAAATCCTTGTCCTTGTGGGGACCATATTTGGTCCCCATGAGGAAAACATCTTATGAATCATACTAAGTGATGTTTTTTGAAAATGTAAAAATGCAGAAAGTTTACTAGGGTAGGTTTAGGGGTAGGGGCAGTGTAAGGGGATAGAATATGCAGTTTATACAGTATAAAAACCATTGTCTATGGAAAGTCCCCATAAAACATGGAAACACAACACGTGCAGGCTATTTTGTGTGTGTGTGTGTGTGTGTGTGTGTGTGTGTGTGTACACACATATATTACATAAACAAACTTGTATGTTAGATGTGGTTAATTGATTTTACAGCACTTAAGCCCTGAGGCCATTTTTGGGATTTCCGCCTGGATTTGGAAAAACTTCCCATACCCACATACAGTGTCTAAATATACAAATTTGATGTCATTTTAAAGGAAAATGAAAGAAGATACATAAAAAAGGGTAATATTCCTCCATTCAGAGCCCTTTGAATAAATCTTGCATATATTTGGGCAGGACAAATCCTGGTGGAAATTGTACCAGAAATTGTAATTTAGTGTAAATAAGTTACTTTGTGTACAACAAATGCTAAAGTGATGCATGTCTTCAGAAAGTAGAGACTCTAAGCTTTCAAATGGTACCACATATGAGGTCAGAGCTCCTCCAAAGACATTTAAAATGTAAAGTATATACTTGATGATTTCATTCTGGACTCTATACATGGTCTGCAGAGTTTAAGAGGTTAAAGTATATTTTAGTTCATCATAAATATTTGTCAGTACATTCTGCAGTAATTTTAACCATATCTCAAAGACAATTTAAGTAATTATGAAATTACATATAAAAATGTACTGATGTTCTACTTAACAGGGTCAAAAAGGACTTTTAATTCCAACTAATTGCATTTAATATAAATTTAAACGAAGACATTTTCATTAATTTCCACTGCAAATAACATGAAATTAAGCATCTTATAAAGTATCCTTATAATGTGTGTTATTACCATAAGTACTCTTTTAAAAAGTGTCCTAAAGTGTACTTCTTTTTCACAAGGCAAATTATGACCGAATGTTGATTTTTGGTGTGAACTGTACCAGCCTTTACAACTGCAACTCATTCCTTGAACATCTCTTATCTGAAATCTCCTCTCAAACACAAGTTCTTTCTACTCCTTCAGTGTAAACAAGGCATTTTGTTTTTTCCGGATGGTATTTTTGTCGTGTGGTATACTTGCGCTGGTAGCAGCCAGTGTCCCTGAGGGTTGTGGTCAGATGAAATAGTGCGCTGTTTCAGGAGGAGCACACTGCTTCAGCCACAGGTTTAAATTAAGCGTGGTGGAGCAGCGCCTTAAACCCCCTCCGGCCGCACAGGAAAGAGAATAACTCAAGCATGGCAGCATGAATGCCGAGGCTGATACGGTCAATGTAAACAAGAGGAGAGACACGGTAAGAGGGAGGTCGTCATCGCACACATATCGCTTCAGCAGGGGGGTTCACATTCTGCCCAGCTTATTTTGGTTTTGCTTTTCATTTTGGTTTCACACCACGACACACAAATCAAGTATTAATGAGCAATGTGCGTCAGAACAGAAGGCAGGGAAGTTTGTTTCCACTTTAAAGTGCCAAGAGGAAAAACTTGGATTACCTTGATAATGAGCCTATTTACACCTTGTTGGCGGAGGATATTTACACTGACTCCGCCCACCAGTGTCTGATTGAGCCAGACAAACCTGCAGAAGAAACCTGTCTGATAACAGAAGCAGTGCTGTAGGGTTAGACACTCTTTTCACACTTGCCAAGCTCATTCATCTCACTTTCCCACTTTACCATCACATATCAGACCAGAGAGGCATTTATTTTAAATAAAAATGAGGAAAATATTTGAAAAAGTAAGTGTAAGTAAAGTGCCTAATGGGTAGGGTTAGATGATGGCTTTAAGGCAGCAGCTATTATAGTTTTATATACATATATCATCATATCCATGGAATATGTTTTTATAATCGCATTATAAGGTGCAGATTCACGACTTTATACCTCACAATTCTGATTTTATCACAATTCTGATTTTATCACAATTCTGACTTTATAACTCAATTCTGACTTTATAACTCGTTCTGACTTTATAACTCATAATTCTGACTTTATAACTCAATTCTGACTTTATAACTCGTTCTGACTTTATAACTCAATTCTGACTTTATAACTCGTTCTGACTTTATAACTCATAATTCTGACTTTATAACTCAATTCTGACTTTATAACTCATTCTGACTTTATAACTCATAATTCTGACTTTATAATTCACAATTCTGACTTTATAACTCGTTCTGACTTTATAACTCATAATTCTGACTTAACTCGTAATTCTGACTTTATAACTCACAATTCTGACTTTATAACTCACAATTCTGACTTAACTCAATTCTGACTTTATAACTCGTAATTCTGACTTAATAACTCATAATTCTGACTTTATAACTCACAATTCTGACTTAACTCATAATTCTGACTTTATAACTCGCAATTCTGACTTAATAACTCATAATTCTGACTTAACTCACAATTCTGACTTAATAACTCACAATTCTGACTTAATAACTCATAATTCACAATTGACTTTATAACTCACAATTCTGACTTAGTAACTCACAATTCTGACTTAACTCGTAATTCTGACTTTATAACTCACAATTCTGACTTAATAATTCATAATTCTGACTTAACTCACAATTCTGACTTTATATCTCGTAATTCTGACTATAACTAGTAATTCTGACTTTATAACTCACAATTCTGACTTCATATCTCACAATTCTGACTTAATAACTCGCAATTCTGACTTTATAACTCGTAATTCTTACTTAACTCACAATTCTGACTTTATAACTCACAATTCTGACTTTATATCTCACAATTCTGACTTCATATCTCACAATTCTGACTATAACTAGTAATTCTGACTTTATAACTCACAATTCTGACTTCATATCTCACAATTCTGACTTAACTCGCAATTCTGACTTTATAACTCGTAATTCTGACTTTATAACTCGCAATTCTGACTTCATATCTCACAATTCTGACTTAACTCGCAATTCTGACTTTATAACTCGTAATTCTGACTTTATAACTCGCAATTCTGACTTCATATCTCACAATTCTGACTTTATAACTCGTAATTCTGACTTTATAACTCACAATTCTGACTTTATAATTCACAATTCTGACTTAACTCACAATTCTGACTTTATAACTCACAATTCTGACTTTATATCTCACAATTCTGACTTAACTCAATTCTGACTTTATAACTCATAATTCTGACTTAATAACTCATAATTCTGACTTTATAACTCACAATTCTGACTTTATATCTCACAATTCTGACTTAACTCATAATTCTGACTTTATAACTCGCAATTCTGACTTAATAACTCATAATTCTGACTTAACTCACAATTCTGACTTAATAACTCACAATTCTGACTTAATAACTCATAATTCTGACTTAACTCATAATTCTGATTTTATAACTCGTAATTCTGACTATATATCTCACAATTCTGACTTAACACAATTCTGACTTAACTCGCAATTCTGACTTTATAACTCGTAATTCTGACTTTATAACTCGCTAATTCTGACTTCATATCTCACAATTCTGACTTTATAACTCGTAATTCTGACTTTATAACTCACAATTCTGACTTCATATCTCACAATTCTGACTTTATAACTCGCAATTCTGACTTAATAACTCATAATTCTGACTTAACTCACAATTCTGACTTAATAACTCACAATTCTGACTTAATAACTCATAATTCTGACTTAACTCATAATTCTGACTTTATAACTCATAATTCTGACTTTATAACTCACAATTCTGACTTAATAACTCATAATTCTGACTTAGTAACTCACAATTCTGACTTAACTCGTAATTCTGACTTTATAACTCACAATTCTGACTTAATAATTCATAATTCATAATTCTGACTTAACTCACAATTCTGACTTTATATCTCGTAATTCTGACTATAACTAGTAATTCTGACTTTATAACTCACAATTCTGACTTCATATCTCACAATTCTGACTTAATAACTCGCAATTCTGACTTTATAACTCACAATTCTGACTTAATAACTCGTAATTCTGACTTCATATCTCACAATTCTGACTTAACTCGCAATTCTGACTTTATAACTCGTAATTCTGACTTTATAACTCGCAATTCTGACTTCATATCTCACAATTCTGACTTAACTCGCATGAATTCTGACTTTATAACTCGTAATTCTGACTTTATAACTCGCAATTCTGACTTCATATCTCACAATTCTGACTTTATAACTCGTAATTCTGACTTTATAACTCGTAATTCTGACTATATATCTCACAATTCTGACTTAACTCACAATTCTGACTTAACTCACAATTCTGACTTTTAATAACTCATAATTCTGACTTAGTAACTCACAATTCTGACTTAACTCGTAATTCTGACTTTATAACTCACAATTCTGACTTAATAATTCATAATTCTGACTTAACTCACAATTCTGACTTTATATCTCGTAATTCTGACTATAACTAGTAATTCTGACTTTATAACTCACAATTCTGACTTCATATCTCACAATTCTGACTTAATAACTCGCAATTCTGACTTCATAATTCTGACTTAATTCTGATTTAACTAACGCAATTCTGACTTTATAACTCACAATTCTGACTTTATATCTCACAATTCTGACTTCATATCTCACAATTCTGACTTTATAACTCACAATTCTGACTTTATAACTCACAATTCTGACTTAATAACTCGTAATTCTGACTTCATATCTCACAATTCTGACTTAACTCATAATTCTGACTTTATAACTCGTAATTCTGACTTTTTATAACTCGCAATTCTGACTTCATATCTCACAATTCTGACTTAACTCGCAATTCTGACTTTATAACTCGTAATTCTGACTTTATAACTCGCAATTCTGACTTCATATCTCACAATTCTGACTTTATAACTCGTAATTCTGACTTTATAACTCGTAATTCTGACTATATATCTCACAATTCTGACTTAACTCACAATTCTGACTTAACTCACAATTCTGATTTAATAACTCACAATTCTGACTTTATAACTCGTAATTCTGATTTTATAACTCGTAATTCTGACTTTATAACTCGTTCTGACTTTATAACTCGTAATTCTGATTTTATAACTCGTAATTCTGACTATATATCTCACAATTCTGACTTAACACAATTCTGACTTAACTCGCAATTCTGACTTTATAACTCATAATTCTGACTTCATATCTCACAATTCTGACTTTATAACTCGTAATTCTGACTTTATAACTCGCAATTCTGACTTCATATCTCACAATTCTGACTTTATAACTCGTAATTCTGACTTTATAACTCGCAATTCTGACTTCATGTCACTCAATTCTGACTTAACTCACAATTCTGACTTCATATCTCACAATTCTGACTTTATAACTCGTAATTCTGACTTTATAACTCGTAATTCTGACTATATATCTCTCAATTCTGACTTTATATCTCACAAATCTGACTTCATATCTCACAATTCTGACTTTATAACTCACAATTCGTTGAAGTTGAAGTTTATTTGTCATTACACATGTACAAGTACAGTATAACGAAATGAAGTTTGGAGCAAGCCTCCGGGCCGCAGCCGATTATTCAGGCGCCGCCCTACGCTCTCCAGAAATACAAGAATGCAATTTAGCAAGCATTACATAGCAAACACAACAAAACATAAACATAAACATAAACATGACACAGTACACGTGGTCACGTGATGGGATTTTTTGTATGGAGTGGGAGAGGAGATAGATAACAAAGACAGGCAGACGGTTGGAGGGGGGGGTGGGATCGGGTAGGTTGTGTATGGTGCGAGTGAGCCTGAGATTGTGTTGTGTGAGAATGTTAGCCATAACTTCAGATGTTTTCGAGTTCAGTTCTATGGTTTGTCCTTGAAGGGAGATAAGGCAGTGCACAGGGGAAGATAGCAGACCCAGCTGTCAGGCTGAAATCCCAACCGAGAGATAGGGACCAAGTGAGGTTCGTTGGGCTAGTTGATTAGGTCAGGCAAATACAATTTATTATTTTTTAATCCATTTGATGATCTTCGGTAATTTGTCCGGATCATAATCAATCAATCAGATCTGGTCCTCAGCATTTCGCGTCCGGTCTGTGCAGTTTCCCTAGACATTACGTCCAGCCTCATGGCCAGACCGGTTACAGTCCGTAAAAGTTCACCGATCTGACCCCCGATAGAGCCCACTCTACCCTGCGTATCCGCAGTCCGGACTGCGTTGTTACGGTTCAGTTCCTCAATTCCTATCACTTTCTGATCTAATTCCTTCAGACGGTCACACACAACCCCGAAGCATTCTTTAATTTCCACAGACAGCGGCTGGGTGAATTTGCTTGCAGCTGTCTTACCAATCTTCCGATAGGTCAGGGCAATCCCAAAGCCAAAGAATAGGAACCCCGCCATCAATAATCCAATCATGTATAAATCTTCCGCATCCTCCACGGACAGAGCCTCCAGGCACAGGACTTGCCAGTTGTTCCATGCGTCCCTCACGTACCCTGCGGCAAAGGTCCCGTCCGGGCAGGTGGGTTCTCCCGGGGCACCCTTCCTTAGTGAGAAAATCTTGTCGATTGCGCTGATTGACCAGTTAATCAATTCCATTTCAGTATTTTCAAGAGTCCAGCAAAGCAGCAGTCAGAGAGAAAGAGAAGAGACGAAACACTAGACAAAACAAAACAGCCTTTTCTGACTTTATAACTCGTAATTCTGACTTTATAACTCACAATTCTGACTTCATGTCACTCAATTCTGACTTAACTCACAATTCTGACTTCATATCTCACAATTCTGACTTTATAACTCGTAATTCTGACTTTATAACTTGTAATTCTGACTATATATCGCTCAATTCTGACTTAACTCACAATTCTGACTTAACTCACAATTCTGACTTCATATCTCACAATTCTGATTTAATAACTCACAATTCTGAATTTATAACTCGCAATTCTGACTTTATAACTCACAATTCTGACTTTATAACTCGCAATTCTGACTTTATAACTCACAATTCTGAGAAAAAGTCAAAATTGTAATATGTAAATTCGCAATTGCAAGAAAAAAGTTTGAATTTTAAGATAAAAGGAATTTTGAGATAATTGTTTTACAATTACCTTTTTTATTCTTTGGCTGAAACAAGCTTCCATAGAAAATAGTATCTTTCACTATAAGTATAAATCACATCCAACTACTATTTACAGGTTCTCATTATTACTCTATTCATAACTGCAACAGAAAGTGTTACACTCTGTTTCTGAAACATGAATTGTCTGTCATTTATGTTATTTCTCGTGATCTCACAATGTCGGTTGGATTGATGTAGTCTTGATGAAGTTTGGGTGCCATGCAACAAGTAATTATATGTGTGTGTGTGGTCAACAGCAGACTTCAACACATATAGACTAAGTTTTGTCCTAGAGGGATCTCTGTTTGCTATCAAATAGTCTTCTTCAGTCCGCACTACGTCCCCTGCTCAGGCTTTCTGTGGGCCTGCTGGAAGCCCTGTTTCGCCTGGGCCATCATGTCCTTGTAGAGTTGCAAGTCTTCTTTCTTTTCCTTCAAGGTGTTCCTCAGAGTTCCTCTCAAGGTTTCATTTTCTTCTAGCTGCAGCGCCAGCCTGCATGGACAAGATACCATTGTGCATTTAGTTACTAGTCTGGAATGAACTTGATACCCAAATAGTGTTGCTAGTTTAGGAAAAATGTGCTGTTATGCTCAAAGCTAGTGTTTCCCAGCCCTGTCCCTGGAGGCAGACCAACACCACGTCTCCCTCATCTGACCCATCCGTTATAGTTGATGAGCTGATGAGTTGAATCAGGAGAGTTTGGAGCGTGTACTGTTGGTGTACAGACTTCCAGCTCAGCGCAACATATTTTACTGTATTTACATCCATTGCACAGAGTTCTGCAGAGTTTCTCTCACAATCAGAGCAAAATATGTGATCAAATTGAGCAATTCTATGTTCTAGGTACTGGGCATGTGTATGTGACAGTTGAGACCGAGATCTTTTAGTAATAATAGTGCTAATTTTGACAGCTTTTAAAAAAAATATATAAAAAAATTCTTAGTCCTGTGTCAAATGCACTTTTTAGTGCATCATATTTATTTATATATTTCATCATTTTTAGGAAATTTTAGTTTAATTTTAGTCAACGAAAACTTCAAGTCTCCTTTATTTCTATAGCGCTTAATCCAATACAGATTCAAAGCAGCTTTACAGTGTGTTAATATTATTAATATAATCTATATGTTGACGGTTCATGTTCTAAATCATCAGATGGTGTATATTTATGTGGTTATGCAGTCAGTAGACTCCCTGATAAGAGTGGTGAAAGCAGAACCATTGCTGTACACATCAGCACAGGCAGCGGAAATAGTGGCACTGACGAGAGCTTGTGAACTTTCAAAAGGTAAAATTGTCACAATTTATACTGATTCTAAATATGCACATTGTGCAGTACACGATTTTGCCAAAACATGGGAACTAAGAAATTTTAGGACAGCGGATGGAAAACCAATAGCACATTCCGATTTGATAGGAGATTTAATCAATGTGGTGCAGTTGCCGAGCAAAGTGGCCATAGTCAAGGCGAGGGGGCACGCAGCAGGAGATTCAGAGGAAGTAAGAGGTAAACAATTGGCTGACGCAGCTGCAAAGGATGCTGCTAAAAAAACATGCAAAAAGGTAATAGAATTGGGGGAGGTTGCTATGATGGCACATGTGACTAATTTACCTGATAATGATATCAGAATGCTGCAGAGCCAACCAACTGAGGCTGACTTAAAATATTGGGCCTCAAAAGGCTGTCAGCCAGATGAACAAGGAATTATCACAGACTCTGAGGGGAAAGTGGCCTTGCCAAAAATAACACTTGTGTTGCTCATACGTCATTATCATGGTCTCTCACACACAAGTGCTGCAAAAACGGCACAAGCAATCAATGCTTTACATTGTATAGCAGATGTACACAAGACAACTAAATTACTCTTAGACTCATGTCTAATTTGTGCATGCCTTACCATTTTCAGAGGCTCCATTTCAATTTGCAAATAGATTTTACGCACATGCCACCTGTTCAGAATTGCAAATATTTGTTAGTGATTGTTGACAGATTCACAAAGTGACCAGAAGTTTTCCTATGCGCGAGGGATAATGCAAAAACAGTGGTCAAAATTTTGTCCAAAGAAATTATACCCAGATTTGGGATACCAAATGTAATCGAAAGCAACAATGGAACACCTTTTGCATCAAAGGTAACACAGTTATTATCTAAAACATTAGCTATTGATTGGCATTTCAATATTCCGTACCACCCACAATCGGCGGGCGTGGTCGAGAGATCAAACAAAACGTTCAAAGACCGATTAACAAAAGCATGCTTAGCCAGGGGAAGAAATTGGATGACTGTATTACCAGCTGTTTTAGCTGAAATACGAATGACACCATCCTCCACTACTAAAATGTCACCTTTTGAAATCCTAATGGGTAGGCCTTTCCTGACCCCATGGGTCAAAGGCCATGCTGGCATTTCTTCCTTAGGTGAGATGGAGGTAATCATTGAGGACTATGTCACGGCGCTGGTTGAGAAATTGAATTCTATTAATAGTGATATCTCACTAACATTTCCTCTCCCCTCAGAAAAACCAACACATCAGTTTGTGCCCAACCAACAGGTGCTGAATAGGATGAAGCCAGTCAAGGCTACGGCAGTAAAGATGAGACACTGGTTCTCTAGTTGGGTGACGCATCTGAATTTTTGTTTCTTAAAAGTGAAGCACTAAATCATAAAATTGTTAATATTTTCTTATTTCTTGGGCTTCACTTTCTAACTTTCCTTATATAACACTGACTTTTCTGCCATGGTACGTGCACACACTTAGAAAAAACATTAAATCCTTGGACACATTCGCACACACCCAGATGATAGACAATACACATTCACACATTTTGCGCACATACATGTCTTACTTGATTTTATATTGAAATACCATATATGGCACGGCTTGCTTTTAAGTACCACAATTGGATGGTCAAGACATCCTGACGAATGTTTTACTTACACTTATATATATATGACCTTTCTTCCTTAATAAATTTGAGAATGTTATAGTACTGCACTGTGTCTGTTTCCTTGAGCATTCTCTCAAGATATCTCGCGCTGCAGCTGCTGCCACACATCACAGGGGTTGGAATATTGGACATCAACTGATGATTGTCTACCTTAAAGTTAAATTCTAACAGTGATAACAGGAAAAGGAAAATTAATGATGCAAATAGAATTAATTTCTGCAGTAAAACAGCTCTAAAAGACAAAGGTGTCATTGTTCAGATGAAGTCAATTCAGTGTTGATTCAGTTCAGTTCAATAACTGTGTAAAATTAATCAATTATGACATGAGTTTAATTCAGCTATACAGCCGCTCTGTAGAAGAAAGGTGATGTCATCGTCCAGCTCAGTTCAGCTCTCATACAGCAGCATCAGAAAAGTGAAATCAGTAATCTTGCTGAATAATAACTGTCCCCAACTAACCAAACCAGAGGCGACAGTGGCAATGAACCAAAACTCCATCAGGTGACAGAATGGAGAAAAAAGCCTTGGGAGAAACCAGGCTCAGTCGTGGAGACTGTTCTCCTTTGGCCAACAAACAAATGAACATGATTTTGATTCAGACAGCATTACAGGTCAGATTATGGATTGATATCATTCTGAATATTTCAGCCAGTTCCTTCTGCTTGAAGATCGGGATACATCATGCCAGCATATGGTGGGGGGAAGTTGAGTTTTGAGATTTTGCTCAAAATTACAATCGGACAGTGTTGTAGTCGAGACCAGCTCATTCGAGTCCGAGTCAAGACCGAGACCAAAGAGGACTGAGTCCAAGTTGAGACCGAGACAAGAGAGGGCTGAGTTCGAGACCGAGACCAAAAAGGACTGAGTCCAAGTTGAGACCGAGACCAGAGAGGGCTGAGTCCGAGTCGAGACCGAGACCAGAGAGGGCTGAGTCCGAGTCAAGACCGAGTTCAGAGAGGGCTGAGTCTGAGTCGAGACCAGAGAGCGTTGAGTCCCAGTCGAGACCGAGACCAGAGAAAATCCACAAACAACATTAGAACTTAATTTGATTAACTTTTCAGTCACAGAGGGCATGCACAGAGTGACTGCAGAAAAATCGCTGCCTTTTTAATGCAATGTGAATGTGCCGGAGGGAGAGAGGGCGGGCGGCCTTCTGTCAGACATTTTTAGGGGGAGATGCTCAGTGCTGAGACTGTCATCTGTCATCGTATTTATATTCCTTTTATTATTTAATTAAACAAGATTTGGTTTTCTCTGTGACATTTTTGTCCTACTTTATAAACAGTAAATATATTAAAATGACACATGAGACAAATAATGTAGCAGTGTGCCTTTCTGGAAAGCGGGATCACTACAGGTTGCTTGCAGGTGGACACAGTGTGAAATAGAAGCGAGAGCAGGCGGGTCACAGGTGTGGGAGAGAACCTGGTGGGAGTCTTTGCACTAACATTAGTATCAAGTCATGCGCAGTTGCGCACAAGAAAATCACCAATCACTGGACGTGTCAATCAAATATCAATTTAAAGAATTATTAACATACAGTAATAATCATGAAATATTTTGAGTGGGACTCGAGTGGACTCGGGAGTAAGTCCAATTCCTAATATGTTCAAGTATGAGTCAATACCAAGTCCAAATGCAAACGAGTCCATGATAAGACCAAGACCATTAAAATATGGTCTCGAGACCAAGTCCGAGTCTCGAGTACTACAACACTGCAATCGGAACAATTGTTGTTATTTGAGAAATGTATTTTTTACACTTCATCAGAAGTATTAAACTTTCATATAAGCACAAATCAAGAGATTGTTTATTTTACCTCATCCTCATCAATAAACCATCTATGGATGTTGCTGTTTCATCCAATGGATGTTCTTCCACACTCTGGTTTATTTTTTATTAACCACAGGATGGCGCTGTTTTCAACACTCTAGAGTTTTGACTCAGTCAGAGGAAAGCCTCAGTGCTTTATAAGCCTTCATTTCCCCATCCCTACACTAAACTCCAGCTTACTTATTTGTTTGTGTTTTCAGCTCATCTGTGCTTCCTCTGCATTGCTTGCCAGATTGCAGAGATTAAGTAAAACTATCTTTTTTATAAACATACATTCAGCATATAACAAATAAAAATAAATCTAGAAAGTAAAAATATACAATCTATTCCACTTTACTGCAAAAATGTGTTCTTTCAGTTCAGCCAAGAGGTCAAGCGGTCAGTCAAGGTCAATGCTAAACTTCTTCTCATGAGCTTATGTTTCTGGTATCCAGGTTTTATATGCATATGAGTGAAAGTCAATGGAACAACCACCCTATAGTCATGTACATTTTCGTGCTAATGAAATAAACACTAGTGAGTATTTTAACATTTAGGAACGAAAGCCGTACCGTGCTTTGAGATCACTGAGTTGAGCGTCACGGCTGGCCTCAGAGAGGCTTCTAGGAGATGAGCCATCCTGTTTCTCCGGGAGACTCAGTGTGCTTCCTACATCAATACAAGAGATTGCTAGTTAATCAAATATTCTATGGACCTTAAACTGGTTCTAGTGACATGAATTATCTGCTTAAATTGAGATGGATGTTTCAGTCAATATGAGGGCATGCAGAACCTGTCCTGCTCCGATGACTGGAGTCCAGTTTGGCTTTCTCCAGCTGCTGCTCCAGTGATACTGAACGCTGCCATTCTTCTCTGAGCTTCTGCGCAGCTTCTGCACACTGACGCTTGGCCTCTTCTTCCCTGTACACACATTGACGGATATAAAGCATAGCCGTCCATGACTGCAATTACATGTGCAATTTCTGTTTCGATAGCATCAACAAACAGAACTGAAATGACTTTTCAAACAGTCAGCTATTTTTAAAAGTTAGAGTATTCCATATACTATTGTTTGGTATAATATGTGCTCTAAATGCATGATTCCAACATAATAACATGATGCTGCTATCTTAAGGTCTGTATGCCTTAATTTTCGATATATTATCTTAAAGTCGTTACACTGGTTACCTGTTAGTTTTCATATTGATTATGAACTTTTGTGGAACAAGCTCCCGGAGGAAATGCAGAAAAGCATTAAAAATTATTAAAAGCATGATAATTGATTCTATTATAAAAAGATTGATTTTTTTATCACGTCTATCACACACTCTGAAAGTTCTGGTCTATTTTTTTGTTATTATATCACTCTCAAAGCTATTTAAAAGGTATCAATGTTGGAAGTAGCCAATGTGGAAGAATACAAATTACTAAAAAACTGAGCAACATATTTTGAAATAACTGAAGAATTATCTACTGTTTTGTTGTTAATCATTAATTTTGAGACTGAGGCAAAGGCCAGAAAAATTATCTGTATTTTTCTCTTTTTCTAACCATTTAAGTCTGGATTGAATAAAATGCACCTCTTGCTTCATCCTCATAGATATTATCTAATTAAATAAATAAATAAAAATATCTCACATTCAATCAAGGATCCCTTCCTCAATAATTGATTTTTCTTTCATTCTTTTATATTTTGCTTCAATTTTCTGTGGTTAATAGTTGCCAAATGAATTCTATTAATAAAATTATATTCATTTTAATATTTCTATAAATTCTGCCCCACCTGGTTTGCTGTATTCTGGTGAGCTCCAGCAGCCGGTCTCTCTCCACACTTGCAGCCTGATACAGAGCCTTATACTCCGCACACTGAGCCTGGAGCGATGGGACTTTAACAGCACACTCTGGACAGGCCGCTTGAGCATCTCTGAAATAACATGCAATGCTTTCACTCATGTTTCTGTTATAGACAGTGGCAGATACTATAGACTGTAGGAAGTGTGTGTGCAAATTTCAGTACAGGACAAAAAGGAGGAAGAAAAAGATATAAAAAAATAGACTTCCATTATAAGTGTGCTACTGTAAATGTAATGTAAAATGTGTTTGGGGTGGATTCTTACGGTCCCAAATCAAAAGATCACATATGGAATTCCAAAGCTGCCAAAATAATAAATACATAAATATACAAAGAAATGTAAAAAAAAAAAAAAAAATAAATTTAGATTTCTAATTTAATTGATTTATTTTTTCCACATTGTTTTTTATTTTATTTTATTTATAAATTTATTTATCTTAACACACACATATTATATATATATATATATATATATATATATATATATATATATATATATATATATATATATATATATATATATATATATATATATATATATATATATATATATATATATATATGTATATGTCTACATTTATCTATTTCCACAATTTTTGTTCATATATATACCAAGACATTTCATAAATCCCAACCGGACGATGTTTTATGGCCATGTATGGTCACCCAATATGCTTACAGTTATGGTGATATTAAATGACTCAAACTGTGATATAAGATTTTGGCCATATTGCCTATCTCTAACGCTGCATTAACGCTTGACGGAGGGAGTGTCTGAAGCTTGGTGCTGATGCGACCGTCATAGTGACAACAGCCAATCACACGTCTGCTCTAGGGTTGCATGAACGCAATTGGGGGTATTTGCATAGGGCGATCTGATTGGATGACGCCTGCGTTGGCGCTTGAAAAGTTGAGAAATCTTCGATTTCTGCCGCTTGCAACGTGAGCGACGCGACGGAACTCACAATTCAGTTCGGCAACGCATGGCATCACCCATTCAAAGTAAATCTATAAATAAATAAATGAAAGAATAAATAAATGTGGAAAATACAATTATACATAAATAAGGAAATAAAAGTATAAATACTAATACATTTTTGTTTGTGTATTACATTTCTTTGTATATTTATTTATGTATTTATTTAAGTGTTTTTTTCATATATTTATTTATTATTTTGGCAGCTTTGGAATTCCATAATCACACCCCCAAGTCTATGATAATGTAGTTTCTATGTCTTAAATCATTCCTTGAATGTAACTTTTCATGTGAAAGGTAAAGATCATAAATGTAGTAAAGTAATTAGCATATCTCTCCTCATCAGACCACACCATTGAAGGTCATGTTCATAAAACAGATTACAGATCTGAGGTGCAGATTAGAGCTGCACTGATAAATAACTAATATAAACTAAAACACAAATATTAAAGACGAAAACAGGATTAAAAATTGTGCTGGTGTTCCTGAATTATAAAATCATTATAACAATTGTTTGGTCAGCATGCTCATGAAAATAAAGAAAGTCACAATTTATTTACTGTTGTAGACTAAGGGCCAGATTTATTAAAGATGTACTAAATGTTGGGATAACAGCTTCCTCTGGCAATCCAAATAAATTAAGATTCTCTCTTTCACACGCTCTCTGTTCTCTGTGGGTCTGAAAAGGAAAATTCTTTGCATATGCAATAAGATCAGCCAAAAAAATAACCTGTCCACCCCTTGTTATTGCTCATTTCTCACTGTGTGTCTTTAGTAAATCCTTACAGTAGTTTTTAATGGTAAAAAGAGGGTTTGTGTTGGAACTTTGTAAACGTTCCCATTATGTTATGAAAATATTATTTCTAAATGTTCTCTGAACGTTCAAAATGTCCTTTTTTCTCTTGGTTATACAAATGTTAAGGGAACATTCCATTTTCCACATTAGCCAAAGTTCTGAGAACGTTCCCTGTCAGTTGGGAA
Organism: Paracanthobrama guichenoti; assembly: GCA_018749465.1. Lineage (NCBI taxonomy): Eukaryota > Metazoa > Chordata > Actinopteri > Cypriniformes > Gobionidae > Paracanthobrama > Paracanthobrama guichenoti. The sequence continues at coordinate 34,456,209 of CM031944.1, read as the reverse complement.
ATCTGGCCCTAAAAATGTCAGTACCTGGCAGAGCTGGACTCCCTGCTGTTCTCTTGTCGTGATGTCAAAGACCTCATGTTAGGTTGGCTTTTACACTCCCACTGCTTCTGCATCAGACACACAAAATGAGCGCAAGCACGAGAAAGAAAACGATGCTGATGATCTGATGAGATGTGTCATACCACGAGGGCGAGTTGCTGGATCTCCTGCTCCAGCTCTTTGACCTTGTTCTCCTTCTCTGACACCATGATTTTGAGCTGCTGGACAAGTGAGGCGTGTTGCTGGACCTCGTTGTGCAGCTGCCTCTCCAGGCCCTGCTGAGCCTCCTCACGCTGGGACCCTTTCTGGCTGAGATGACCGAACATGGCCTGCCAATTCGTCTGTTGCTTCTGTTGGAGGAGCAAGTCAGAGATCAGTCCTGCCTAAAACACTCAATATCATCTTCTTCAGATAATTTGTCTAAGAATCTCATGTTCTTCCTGGTTTATACATACAAAAAACCCAAAACGTAACTACTCCAAACTTTTGATCAGTATATAAATTAATATATGGTATTGGGTTAGATATTATAGTTACCAATAAGGCGTCGACCAGCTCATCATCATGTTTGCCCTTGTCCAGTAGAGTGCTGATCTGGCTCTTTAGGGCTTTGACCTCTGTGCTCAGAACTTTGTTCCTGGCTCTGGAGCCCTCCAGTTTCTTCTTTACATCTGAGTTATCTTCCAGCAGAACCTCATAATCCATAGTGAGCTTCTGAAAACACACATCATTATCAATATGTGGATAATGTGAAAAGTTATGACATACTCAGGCCCATAAAGATGTTTAATCAGTGTGTAGAACCTCCAGCGCCTCCTTCCTCTCCCTCTCTATGTGACGGATGTGGCTGATGTTTCTGTCTTGTGTCTTCGGTAGGCCCCCCGTTCTCGTGATGTCCTCCTCAAGGCCTTGGTCACATAACTGCTTTCTGTGAGATGATTGGCTCAGCTGTTGTTCCAGGTCTCGAACCTTCAGTGTATAACATGTTTAGAGGACCTATTAGAATTTTTTTTTCTTTAGTGTGTAATGTTGCTGTTGCCATGTTTTCTAATGATATCTCCCAAGGGTAGCATGTACAGTTTTCACTGTTTATGCAGCTGATACTCAGCTCTATATTTCTTCATGCCCCCGACAAAACGTACAAATTAACGGAATGCATAGCTGATATAAAAATTGAATGACTAGTAATTTCCTACCAATTAATTCTTTGGACCAAAAATTTTGGACTAAATTATTGGACCAAAAACCTCTGCACGTAGTAGCCTAACCTAGAATATTGTCTTAATACTTGATGGCTGCTCTGTCAAGTCTTCGTCGTCAACCTGAGAACCTGGGTGTGTCCTTTGATACCAATGTTTCATTTGAAAGCCACATTTCTAGAATCTGTAAAACCGCATTATTCCATTTTAAAAATATATCTAAACTACGACGTATGCTCTCAATGACAAATGCTGAACAGTTAATTCATGCGTTTATGACCTCAAGGCTAGATTATTGTAATGCTCTACTGGGTGGTTGCCCTGCTCGCTTAATAAATAAACTCCAGCTGGTCCAAAACGCAGCAGTTTGAGTTCTTACTAGAACCAGGAAGTATGACCATATTAGCCTGGTTCTGTCAACACTGCACTGGTTCCCTATTAAACATTGTATACATTTTTAAAGGGTCATGAAACCCCCTGTTTCAGCAGCAGTCAGTTCTCACCACAGTTTTGAAAAATGCTATAAAAGTGGCCGTGGTTTAGCGGCGGAGTGGAGGGGGACGAGGGGAGACTGACAGCACATCAACGGCTTCTGATTCAGACAATTTTATTTCGCTCTCATTAAAAGCATCAAAGCTTCCCACAAATGCACGCTGCAAATGACCATTAAGTTACACGCAACACAATATACATATGGATTTTTAAACTCACCGTTACACAAATACATATATCCTGTGACCGCTATAATTCAATGCACAATTAAATGCACAGCCATTCGCAATTTGTTCTCTGCATCGAAAATATATATGAACATGCTGTTGCATAACTTTAACGGTTAAACGGTTAAATGGCCGTAAAGCGTGATTACACTCACAGTGTGGATGAATCGCATTTGTGTGAAGACTCAGGATCTATTGAAGAGAACGTAGGCCATGCAGACACTCATACAAAGTGGAAAAAAACACTTGTTTTTGATCCGTTAATGCATCTCTCACTTACTGTATGCAATTTCACTGTTTGAAGCGCCAGTCAGAGGAAAATGCCTATCAGCACGTGCTGTCATGAATAATTAAGCGCGTGCTGTCATGAATTAAGCAACGCGTCTTCTCATAGGATAAAGACACGCAGTCTCATGAATAATTATGAGACACTGATGAGTCATCGCCGTACTACAGTACGAGAAAACGTCACAACCTGTGACGCTGACATGAGACGAATTTAAACCAGGAAGTTGAAAATGGAGCAAAAAGGTTTAAAATGAACATTCAAAACTAGCAGATGGTAACATTGTCTTCCATGATGTTCAACACACATACTTCTGTTAAAATATCAGAAAATTTGGTTTAGGGTTTCATGACCCTTTAAAACTTGCTAATTACTAACAAAGCACTAAATGGTTTAGCTCCCCAGTACTTGAACCTTATCTTATCTTATCTTAACGCATTATAGTCCTGATAATACCTAAAATATTAAATTGCTAGCGGTAGATCCTTTTATTATTTAGCACCTAAACTCTTGAACAGTCTTCCTTGCATTGTTGGGGAGGCAGAACAAGGTTCTACATCATGCATTCATCATCCATTGGAAAAGTTATGTTATATAAATTAACAACAAACAGTAACAATATAGCCAAGTCTTACACTGTGATAATCTTTGTCATATAAATTTAAAAGCAATCAATGAATACAAATGGGAGATGCTGTGTTGCACAGCTGTAAAGAGGCTTGCTTGCTGTCCATTTTCAAGAAGTACACGTTTCCATGTCCTTTTCATGTGTTTCCCCAAGTATTTGCTACCATATGCATATAATATCTAAATTGATCAAGTTAACTGGCATCTGGACAGACTGGACTGGACGGGCACTTGCATATGCATTTTATGACCCTGTTTGACTCATTTCCACAGATTGGTTTGTTGAATCAAGGTGGATTATTATATTTCCTTATCACAAATGTCGTTTTGGTTGTTCTTTTTTTCTGAAAATGCTAGTTAATGTTATTGCATTGGACTGAAACTTACTGACTTTGCTCACACAGGGTATAACAACTTTCCCAAAAATATTTTGATACTGTTTGTACTTTTTGAGGGTTTTTTTATTTCACATTGTTACACTTGTGGTGTTCCTGGTAGAAAATAATCAGCTACTTATAACTCTCTCATTATGCTATGTTATTGCCAAATATTGGATTCATATTTGTCAACGTGTTGTCTTTCAGTTAGCACAGGTTTTGTACTTAACTGATTAATCATAGGCCTCCTTGATCTGAGTTTACACTCCTCACACTGCAAAAAATGCTTTTCTTAATTAGTATTTTTGTCTAAAACTACTAAAATTGACTAAAGTAGTAAAATGCCATAAGATATTATGTCTTAAATTAAAGTGAATTATGTCAAATTAAGTGAGTTTTTGCTTAAAACAAGCAAAATTACCTGCCAATAGGGTTAGAAAACAAGAGTTTTACACGCAATTTAAAAGGCGGGTCATTTTTGACCTGGAACACCAAATTAGGTAAAGGATTTTCAACACAGCACAAGGACAACGTAATGTGTGAAACAAACAAGGTAAAAATCAATATCTAAAACCAGTCAATCAATTAAATGTCATCTTAAGAGGTGAGGTGGACTCACTCTGTTCTGAAGGGCGAGGATCTGCTGAGAGCGGCCTCTCCAGCCTCCAGGGTTACACAGTGTCTGCTGGATATTGACGTCCTCACCCACCTCACAGCTCAACACCTGATGAAACACTTAGGCTGAGCCATGTGGTTCACTCTAACTGACTCATATACTGGCAGGATCGGTTGAGCACAAACCTTGTGAGCTATTTTTAACTCTTGTTTGAACGTCTGAATCTGGTTGCGGTATTCAGTCATCTTGAGTTGGGCTGCAGAGAGTTTCTCCTGTAGTGATTTCACCACCGGACTGTTCTGCAATAGAACACATCGACAATAAAGCCATTTGAAAACTAAGTCTAATCATGTACCAAATGATGATGAATATGTTATGACACATTATTACCTCAAGATAGTCATTCGCGGTCTTTGAAGTCTGCTTTTTGTTTGTCGTCTTTGCAGGATTCAGTAACAGTGTGGCCTGAAGCTGATGAGACAGTTATTGATGAAATGATGAAATACCACACTGACCAAAACAACTTTCAATTACTTAACAGTTCTGTTTGTTCTTTACCTCTTTCTCCAGTTCTCTAATGCGATTGTTTGCTTGTTTAGTTCTGGTCTTCTCTCGCTCTATTTCAGCCGCTAATTCCCGATTCTTTTTTGACACTTCCACAATTTTGGTTGCCGCTGCATCTCCTGCCAAACCAGCAGTACCTTCAAAAAAAAAAAAAAAGGATTCACACTCATTATATACCAGACAGATATTCAGTGGACCCCAAAACTATTTGGAAACTTAATGCACGAAAGACATGACACTAATAATACTTTCATTCATCAAGGCTCAGGGTCATTGACTAAAACTATTTAAACATTTCTGTTAATTGAAATGAAACTGAAATACAATAACAGTTAAATATTAGATGAAATCCTTAAAGAAATGTAAATTAGAAATGTTACCTTGGCAATAAACTTAAATAAGTTGAAGCACTAAAATTATTAACTGGAAATAAATAAAACTAAAACTGAAATAAAAATAAATTAAACCTAATTAGCAATATTTATTTAAAAAAAAAAAAAGACAAAGCCACATATTTACAAAAAAATGTTTTTATTAAACATACAAAAATAAAAGCCAATTCAAAATATTAATAAATCTAAAATAAAAATGGTGCATTAAATTGATCAAAAGTGACAGTAAAGACATTAATAATGTTACAATACTATTTAAACTTTCATTTCTTTTCAACTTTCTATTCATCAACGAATCCTGAAAATGTATCACAGTTTCCACAAAAATATGAAACATTGATAATAATCATAAATGTTTCTCAAACTCAAATCATCATATAGAGTGGTGCAGGTCAGCCAACCGGCAGTTCGCATCACGCTGGTTCCCTTGAGAAAAACCCAATTGGATTTTCCCATAGGCTTTTGGATCATCGCTAAAAACAAGCTCTGTGAAAAACAAGTTCATGATACTTACACATTTTGTCCAGCAAGATAATTATCACAGATGAACACAACTTGTATGAATTTTGAAGCCTAAATGCAGTCGCCAGAATTAAAAAGCTAAAGGTGGGCTATAAACGGACTATACCACGGTCCCGTGATTTCAACGTCACCATCACTAAGTTTCCGACAACTCTTTCAGTTTTTATCTCAAAACATTTTCCCAGATCGTTTTAGTTAGAATAGTTTATAAGAGCACAATTATGAGCATAATGAGGCTGTAAAAGTGGACTGAGCTTACCTGCTCGGCGTGATGACGTTTAATCCCCCCCGACAGTCTCTGTAGTCCATTTAGCCACTTGTTAGTAACCGCCTTTTTCAAGACACATACAGCTTAAAAAAAATCACGAGTGGGGTAATACAGATGTATTTTATGTCGTAGAATAAAACGTGAAAGTGTCTTGAGCTTGTGTTCACCACAGACCTTATTTCAGCCGTTTAACCAAAATCCCATTCAAAAGACCCATTGACTTCAGGACGAGGGAACCTCGTGCTAAAGTGCTAAAATGCTTGCTTCCGCATTTTGGCCTACAAAGTGATGTCATACCTGCACCACTCTATTAGAATGATTTCTGAAGGGTCATGTGACACTGAAGACTGGAGTAATGATGCTGAAAATGCAGCTTTGATTACAGGAATAAATTACACTTTACTATATATTCACATAGAAAATAGCTGCTTTACATTGAAATAATATTTCACTATTTGTACTGTATTTTTTGGTCAAATAAATGCAGCTTTGGTGATCAGAAGAGACTTTTATCAAAAACAAAAACAGTATCACTAGTAAATATATAGTCTGACTTCATACAGCCACTGAAACACCTTGACACCAGTCAAGGACACTAGAATCATTTGACACTTTATTATCATTTGTTTGCAGATGACATTCATATACTTTTAAGTGTGACGTAAGTGTGTTAATGCCTTTTTGGGCCACTGTATGTACAGTATATCAATCTCACAAAGAATAGAAATACTGCAGCGTTTACCTGCTAAAGCCAGCCTGTCCTCCTCTCTCTTTTTCTTCAGGTGTTTGAGCTCAAAGTCTTTCTCACTCAGCAGTTTATGAAGTCGGCCGTTCTCATCTCTCAGCTCCCTCACCCGATCAAGCAACTGTTCGTTTTCATCCTGGATGACTCTTAGAGTACAGCATTAGAGTACAATTACTATCTTAATAATACATGGCATGAACACATGGTAAATATGTTTAGTGTATGGTGGAATTGTGAAACGACCCAGACTGGATTTGAACACAAGTTGTCTGTAACTACCCATTAACCCCACATCTCTGACAATTAGTTAGTCAATTAGCCTATATGTCATTTTGAAAAACTGTAAGAAATTGAGTAAAATGAAGGAAGTTTAATCCAGAGGGAAAAAAACAGCCTCTACTTGAAATGTCCATGAACCAACCTCTTCCAGGCCTTAATCTATAACTAGTGACGGGTGCTTTCGAAACACTTTATGAAGCTTATCACACTCGCTGCAGGCAGCCCCCTCGAGAGATGCCCGAGCATGCTGCACGCCCAGACACTGCACACATAACTGATGTGTATGAACACATCTTCTAAACTGATCACTCGCCATTGCATAATGTATATCTTTTTTTTGGTGGGGGGACAAACAAACACCAGATAGACAGACATTTTTTCGATACACAGAGCACCTGCTGAAGAGTAAAGCTGTTGCCTCCCCTTTGTAGCTTCCGTGTACATTCACTGCCGGTTGTATATTCTGTATATAACTGTGTATGTGACAAATAAAACTCTTGAATCTTGAATCTCTTGAATCTTGTGCATGCCATCACATACTACGTCATGACGCAACACCAATCAGGGTTGGATTAAGGCTGATTTATACTTCTGCGTCGGACCTGCGCCGTAGCCTCTACACCGCGGGCTACGCTTCGATTTTCATTTATACTTCATGCGTTCTTGTCCACGTTGACGTGCAGTTACACATGCAGAGGGAGCATGTGTACCCCTGAGGGAGGGGTTCTGGCAGACCAATCACAGCGTTTGCGTTCCGCGTAGAATCGACACGTTGTTACATTTTTGGAGAGGTGCGCGTCAGGGTACATCGTAGGCTACGCGTGCTACACACAGCCTACAACGTAGCTACGGCGTACACTCGACACAGAAGTATAAATTGGGCTTTAGTTTTCATTTATACTTCAGACGCGCTGTTGCTAAGCAATCATCCCCAAAGTGTCATAGACGCAGTGCGAGTTCCCCCGAAAGGGAACTATAGTGTTTGAGGGCGGGTCAAAGCAGACGTTGTTCACTGGAAGCCAATAAAAACCATTACTGACGAATCGTTTCAGGCAGTTCAGAATTGATTCTTTCTTTTGGGAAACATAAACTAGCCTGGCTGTGCCCTCCTATGTACTTCCGCTCAATTTTCATTTTCCTTCAGTATTCCGCCTGTGTTTGCGGTATATTCGCTGGTTTTCTCCAGTCAAATTTTAACTGGTCCAATCAGCGAACAGAGGGAGTGGCTGAGAACGATGACATTGATGTTGTGCGCTAGTTTGAGATGACATACGTCATGACCAAACGTTAGCGATTGGTTATGGCAGATTCAGAGTGGCTCTGGGCAGATCCAATAATTTCAAAACTTCAACAGTGTACCCGCCTTCAAGGAAGTTAACGCTTGTCAATGGAGAGTGGCCAGACTCTCTGTACAAATGAAATTTACGAGAGTCTGGTAGAACCAGGCAAGACATAAACTCCATTTACACTGTAAAAAAAACGTGATGCCTTAAATTAAGTACAATCAACATGGCTGTATGTAATTTCAACTTAATTTACATTAAACTGACTTCAAAAATATTGAAATCTCATATAACTTAAAAAATAAACTTTAAAATGGCTTAACTTATTTTGATGAGTTGAAGTAATGTAAAAACATGTTTGTTATGTTTTTCTTTTTTACAGTGGCTCTGGTATGAAAACAAACCAACTGTTGTAAAAGGTGTGTTGGATTTACATGATTTAATCATGTACATCGATTCCACATGAATCAATTAAGATAAACGAACATAATTTGTTCACATAATTTCAACATCATGGAATTAAGTAATTTTTAAGTAACCCAATTGAGTCAAAAGAATGTCTCAAAATGATTTTAATATGGCTCCCTAACAACATTGGTGTGCACAGGGGGCTTGAGACCCTGCCTCTTAATCAAATCACAAGTTTATTTTGTTTTTGTATATTTTTGTAGTCACTTGACTGATTTATAAGACTGTACTAACTAGCTTTCATTCTATTAGCCAGCAATAGCACATAATGATAATGTGAATGAAATGCTCTTTAAGGACATGAGCTGTATCAGTCCACAGCCTAAGCAATTGCTCCACTCTTCTCCACTATGGTAACCCAGTGTAATTTAAATGGTTCTAATTATTCCAACATAATTAAACATTAAACACTATTAAACAATATAAAGTCTACCCCTTATCTAATTTTGCCCAAAACACTTATACACAATAACACTTAAGTTTAACAATTTTACTCTTCTCCCAAGCAAAGCATGCTGGGAACTACAGTTTCAGCAAAAATCTTTTTCGAGTAACGTTACTTAATTGGTTCACATTCACCCAAAATAATGTAATCTAGTAGATTGCACATTTTAGAGAATTACATTAATTATAAGCAAAGAAATCACGTTTAGAAGAGAAACACAATTTTGTTGCGTAGATCACAAATAATATGATTAAGTAAATTGGACAATATGTGTTTTCCTGTTTTTTCAGTGTAAGAAGGGCTGATTCATGAACTACTGAGCACCCTTAAACAGGCTGCTCAACCTCAGGCTGTTTCAAGCCAACCGACCCTACAGTAAGTCAATTGTTGAACGTGATCTGCTCAATTACCAATGAGTCATTCGGTCATTTCTGGCATTATGGACTATGGTGTTGACCTGAAAGGATGTTGTTCTAATAATGATATTTGTGAGCTAATTTCTCCATGTGTCAGTCAGTCACCTTGTATTGAACAGCTCCATCATGTCTCCGTCCTCCTCCGTGAGGTTGATGTTGTCCAGGCCTCTGAAAGGAGAAGCTCTGGGTCCACTCTGCTTCATCTCCAGTCTCCTCTGGATCCGCTGCACCTGCTGCTCTTGAAGGGTCTGAAACTGAAGCCTCAGGTGCTGCTTTATCTCCTCACCATCCCCGTCCATCACTGAGATCACACACAACAGACACACATCTGATGAACCTGTGTGTGCTAACTAATGCAGTTACACAGGAGAAAGACCTTCTTCAAACGCGCATCTGGATGGCTTCACTTCTGCCTGTCTAACGTTATCACAATGGCTTTGTTGATTTTCCTCTTCTACTGTATTTTGATGTGTTGTTTCTTTTTTAGTAGTATGTTTACTCTGTGTTAATTTTTTACATTGTAATCTGAAACCACTGTAAAGCACTGTGAGCTGTATTGTTCTAAATGGGAATAAAATGCAAGTAAGACGTTATTTATTTTACTAACGTTAGATGATTCACAAAGGGTTAAGACTTACCGGACAAATTTAGTTCGATTTTTGTCAACCTGTTAAGAGCTGGCTTTATAATTTATATGTTTTTTACTTCAGTTTATAAAAAATAGTATATCGTCCGCGATTTAACAGAGAGAGGACTCTCGAAGTGTTTCCCGTCCGTTTGTTTACGCGACCGTGTCCGTGGTAACGCGTCGCCAGGAACCGCGCGCAGAGACGCTTTTTGTTTTGATGACGGTAATCTCCCGAGGGTCACTGGAAATCACATCTCATGACCGGTTTCTCCAGGAAACTGTGAAGAACGAGCTCGGATGGACATGAGGACACAAGGCGCATCTCTGCTGGAAACTGGCCGCTCCAGAACATTTGAAGTAGCGGGACAGCACCACCCAGTGCACAATAACATCACATATATCATTATACCCTATTAAAACTACATTATTCTTTTATATTATTCAACAGTTCGTTCTGGTTCTCGAATCTGATTTGCTGAGAGCCTTTATTCTACCAGTATCACCACGGGAACCGATTCACCGTTTTTATCACTGTTATACTGAACATTTAAATAATTTATATATCTAGGCTAAAATTCTTCCTAAATACACATTTTCCTAGCTAGTGATGGGCTTTAATAGCTTAAAACGTCCGCCCCGTTACACATTTCATTGTACAAATGTCGTGTAACAGGGTGGACTGTGTAAACAGTGTTGGGGAAAGTTGCTTTTAAAAGTAATGCATCACAATATTGTGTTACTCCCTTAAAAGTAACGTATTATGTTACTTAGTTACTTTTTAAGAAAAGAAAACTTTTTCTCATCTGCTGGGTTTTTTCTCACATTTATATAACAAAAAAGTTCTATTTTTGGGCAAATGTAAAGGCCCTTTCACACTAAAATTAAAAGAATAAGCATCCCACTGTTTAAATAACCCAAGTTGGGTTAAATATGGACTAACCCAGCAATTGGGTTGTTTTGACCCAACCTCAACTATTGTTTAAAAATTATTATATTGCTTGTTTAAAATGAACCCAAAATAGGTTGGAAATGAACATTTATTAATATGTTTAATAAATTAACATGTATTAATACATTTAATAAATACTAATTATACATTATAAAAAAAAATTGCCTTTTGATTATTTCTGTTGCTTCTAGTAATTATGCATCTGATTTTTAATTTCCAACCTATTTTGGGTTCATTTTAAACCACCACGATTGTAGCACATGCAGAGCCCCTCTGCTCGCTGATGACGGGCACAGTGAGTGCGTGCAATGTCTGGGCGAGTCCCACGCAGAAGCCGCGCTCACTGACTCAACCTGCTCTCACTGCGAGAGTATGAATCTCTCCTCTTTCTTTTCAAAACGTGACCCCGCCTCTTGCACCCTCCCGTGAATCCGTGAGGAAAAAAGAGCGGGCAGAGAATCCCAGCGCTTGGATGAGTGTGATCTCACGCTGGCCCAGGTCCCACGTGACTCACTCTCCCCACAAGAAGAGGTTTCACCACTCCATTTCTCTCATCCAGACCAACACCACTCTGCCGCGGCGAGCGACCTGGTCTTGTTCGGGGGATCTGATGATGAGCCACAGGACACCGGTATGTCTTTGGCGGCTTCAGAGACTGAGGAGTGGTCGGGCTCACTTCATGACCCTGCCCCCTTGCCGTCTTTGGAGGAACTGACAAAGTCATCTACATCCTTCTGCCTCTCAACACTCTCACTTCTATCAATGGCCCTGGGCAGAAGAGATATAAGTTACCTCCTTTGGATGAAGCTGTGGCCGCACACTTGTGTCCGCCCACTGCCATTGGATGGAAGACTAAGGACGCTCACCCATCCACAATGCCTACTGTAGACGGGTCACAGCGTGCGCTCAGTCCAGCGCCTAGTGGCGTCATAAAATGGCGGCCATACACCTTTTTTAAACTTTGCAGTAAACAAGACTGTTATGAAGCACGCACGCCTGCACACAAATGTTGTATTAAAGGCGACATTAATAAATTACAAACAGAGATTTTTCCTCTGTTCTGACTGCAGGCAGTGTGCCCACTATACAGTAAGCACCCCTGCACATAAAACAGCACCGAGTGCTTCACCGAAGCACAGAAGACGTCACAAGCCTTGCGCCATTTTCACTCTCTTTACACTTCTTCCAGTCCCCTTTATTCAAGCGGCTGGAGATGTTGACGGCACAGCTTACGTCACAGCACGCGCTCACTGTCTAGCGCCTAGTGACGTCATAAAATGGCGGCCATGTCACAGCGCGTGCGTGCTCACTGTCTAGCGCCCAGCGACGTCGCAAAATGCCGGCCACGACACAGCGCTGAGTGCTCCACCAAAGCACAGAGGGTTTCACAAGCCTTGTGCCATTTTCACTCTCCTTCTCCCAGTCCCCTCTATTCAGGCGGCTGGAGAACAATTGCAGTTAAGTAGCCTGTGATGAAGCCCACATGCCTGCACACAAATGCCGTATTAATGGCAACCTTTATAACTTCCACCACACACTTGCACCTCAGTCCCTCACAGCGACTTGGTGCCAGTACAAATTCAGCCCTTCGCCACACGGGCAGAGGCCTGGCAGGCCATCCCCAGAGTGTCAGCCTAGGTTCTGAACATCATAAAATGAGGCTATGTACTCCAATTTCGCTCAAAGACACCCGTTTTTCAACGCCGTGGTCGAAACCTCTGTAGAAAGCAAGGATGCACACATCCTGCATTCTGAGATAAACATAATGCTGGCGAAAGGAGCCATAGAAGTGGTTCCTCCAGCACTGAGCAAGTCAGGCTTTTACAGCAGGTACTTCCTCGTCCCCAAGAAGGATGGCGGTCTCAGACATCCCTGAAAAAGTGCTCATTCAGAATATTCACTCTGAAACAGATCTTCCTGGAAAGCAAGCTATATATCAACCACCTAAAAATTATGGCGGTATATCGAGCTCTCCAGGTCTTCCTTCCTCTTCTGGTAGGACACCATGTCAGATCAGACAACATAACGGTGGTGTCCTTCATAAATCACCAGGGTGGCCTCTCATCAAAACCCCTCTTCAGTCTAGTGAAAACCATCCTAGATTGGACTCAGTGCAATCTACTCTCTCTGAGAGCAGCGCACATGCCCTGTACTGAACGTAGGGGCAGACATGCTGTTTGAAGTTTTCAGGAAGGCAGAGGTCGACCTCTTTGCCTCAGAAGACAATCATCACTGCCCAATATTTTTCTCAAAAGCCAGGGATGTGCTGCCCCACGATTGGCCCAGCCTCCTCCTGTATGCTTTCCCCCTGATCACTCTGATTCCTCAGGTAATCAAGCGAACCAGAAGGCAGCCACAAAGTTCTCCTGGTGGCTCCTCTTTGGAGGACCCAATCATGGTTCTCGGAGCTGTCTCGGTTATCACCCCTGAGGCCATGGCCGATTCCTCTGAGACAGGACCTCCTCTCCCAAGCAAGAAGGACAATTTGTCACCTCAGACCCAAGCTGTGGGACCTTCATGTGTGGTTTCTCAACGGGAGCCCCTAAACCTCCCTGAGAATATCCTAAACACTATCTCTCAGGCCAGAGCTCCGTCTACAAGACATCTCTATGCCTCAAAATGGGCCGTCTTCGCCTCCTGGTGTAAAACTCATGGCGGCGACTCTCTAACTTGTGACATATCCCAGATATTGTAATTTCTTCAAGACTTAATGGATAGAGGCCATTCCCCCTCTACTCTTAAAGTGTTGCGGCTATACCAGCTTCACACACTCCTATAGCAGGGCAGTCTATAGAAAGAAACAACCTTGTTGTTCGCTTCCTTAAGGGGTCCAGGAGGCTAAACCCTCCTCATCCTCTCACAGTCCCTACTTAGGACCTTTCTGTGGTTCTTATGGGGCCTTAAAAACCCTCCATTTGAACAAATTCAGACTGCTGACCTTCGACCCCTGTCGCTCTTTGTCTGCTTTGGTGGCCGCACGAAAGGTCTTCCGGTCACAAAGCCCAGACTATCTAGATAGATAGTAGCTCTCGCGTACTCCCCCTTGGGCCTTCAATGTCCCTTGGGAGTGAGAGCACACTCCACAAGAGGCATGGCCTCCTCTTGGGAGTGGTCCTCTGGTGTTTCTATTGATTGCATGGCTGGGCCTCACCGTCCACATTTGTTAGATTTTATAATCTAGAGGTCCCTGTGCTTCAATCGCAGGTCCTTTCTACATAAACCTACTGCACTCACATGCTTTTTTTGTTATATCCCCGACTTAGTCTGGGAGTAACTACTGTCTGCCCCATATACTTAAGCTAGGCCCCTGGAGGCCCTAGTAATGTGGTTCTGGTGGATGACTTATAGTAAGTGTCTTGATATATTACGACAAAGTACTCTTTCCGTATCTAAGGGAGCCGAGGTTACATTAGTAACCGAGTAAGATCAGGATTGATAGGTTATACTAGCCCGAGCTTGACCAGTGTGTTTTATGATAAGACAAGAGAAAGTGATGTACTTGTAATGTCATTACAAATCCCAGGGTGTATTAGTCACTGGGGACTGACGTGTCTGCCAAGTGTTTTATTCACTTCTTGTGACAGAGAATTGCAGTTACAGGGCGTGACCGGCTGATTCAGGAGTTTATAAGCCATGGTGAAAGCTAAATAATATAATCTGTGAGAATATTAATCGCAGTTCAGACCTACAAAACCTTAACTCATTCTTGTAATACTGAAGCCTTATAATGAAAATACTTTCCATAAGCTTGTGAAATTACATTCAAAGTTTGGTTTAAACTTTCCCTTATCATTTATTCAATACGATTGCCTAAGGAAATGCATCCTGTTGCTATAATAATAATTAAATAAAGGTGACTCGACTTATAACACTGGAAACGGAAGGTCAAGTCAAGGATTAGTTGCAATTTGGGATGTACAGTTGTGGTCAGAATTATTGGCACCCCTGGTAAATATGATCAAAGATGGCTGTGATAATTATCTGCATTGTTTATCCTTTTGATCTTTTATTTAAAAAATGAAATTTAAGTAAAAGTATTGAAAGTGGGGGAAATCACATTATTTTCTCCAATGCATGTTGGCCACAATTATTGGCACCCCTAGATTTTTTGTAATGAGTAAAATATCTCTGAAGTATATCCCCATTCATATGACATTTTTTAGCACACCAGGGTGACTAAGAACATAAATATCCAGCCATGACTTCCTGTTTCACAGAAGTTTAAATATGAGGAAACACTAAGGCCAAATTCCCTTAATCATTCATCACAACGAGTAAAACCACAGAAATGTTCTGATGTGCATCAAAAGATTGTTGCGCTTCACAAAATAAGAAAGAAAATAGTTAAAGCATTGAAAATCCCCATTTCCACCATCATGGCAATAATTAAGAAGATCCATTCAACTAAGATGTTAGGAATCTGCCTGGAAGAGGACATGTGTCTATATCGTCCTGATACACATGAGGAGGAGATCAAGATCACAGTGCCTAAGAAGAATAACATCACCTGCCTTAATGATTACAGACCTGTTGCACTCATGTCGATTGTCATGAAGGTGTTCGAGCGCCTAGTCTGCAGGAACTTGCAGACTAGCACGCATTGCACTAGATCCTCACCAGTTCGCCTACAGGGCAAATAGGGGAGTGGATGATAGGTACACAGTGTCATTAGGTACACATTTCATCCTCTAACATCTTGAGGCTAAGCACACATATGCCCGTGTTCTGTTCTTTGATCATCAACCAGGGTTCTTAACATTGGTGCAGCACAAGGGTGTGTCCTGTCTCCTCTTTTATTATTTATATCAACAACTGTATGTCCCATTCAACAGTCGTTAAACTGTTATCTCTAATGGGGATGAATCTGTTTACCAGGGTGAAGTGGAACAGCTGGTCAGGTGGTGCGAGGACAACCTAATCCTCAACGCATCTAAGACCAAAGAGATGATAGTGGAGTTTAAGAAGGAGGCAGTCCAGCACCTTCCCCTCTCCATCAATGGTCAGGTTGTTGAGAGAGTCTCCTCCTTCTGCTTCTTGGACACTACCACACACCAGTCCCTCTCATGGGACCTGAACATTAGTCTCATTGTAGGCAAAGCTCATCAGAGACTCTTTTTCCTCACCAGCAGAACATCACCTTGAACCTTGAGATGGAGAATCGCAGAGATTAGTTGAGTCGTGGGGTCAGAAAGACTAAAAACTGTATCAAACAGCCCCTACATCAGTACAAGTTGTTTGGGAGGGTTTGAAGAAAAATCCTTCTCGCTCATCCAGAAACAAACTCCACAACAAACTGACAATTCAGTGGTCAGACATGCCTGGAGCTTCAGACGGCAACTTAATGCCGGGACAATTAAAACAATTTTTGGCAGCAAACCCACCAGATGGGATAAAACCCCATGTCCCCAGATACAGCTGGGTCTTTAATGCTGTGGGCCTATTTCTTTTTTTTGGTGGAGGTCCTGGACTTCTTGTTCAGATATGTTCAGGACTCTAGCAAATAAGAGCAGATGAAAAAAAATTTAAACTTGCTAGAAATCTTATAATGGGTCATGGTTGGATCTTCCATCAGGACAATGATCCAAATCAAAAATCTAAATCAACTCAAAATGAAGCTTCTGCCATGGCTGTCCCAGTCCCCTGACCTGAACTCTATAGAAGATGAGTGGCTGAACTGAAGAGAAGAGCTGGTAATCTGAGGATCTGGAGAGATTCTGATCTCCAAACTCATCAGGAATTATAGAAGAAAACTCAGAGCTGTTACCTTGGCAAAAGGAGGTTGCAATAGTTGGGTGCCAAAAATTATGGCCAACGTGCATTCATGTCATACTGTGATTTACCCACCACTTTCAATTCTTTTACTTAAATGAAAGATTAAATCTTTGCAAAATTTTTAAACAAAAGATCAAAAGCCATCTTTTTTTTTTTATGGCCATATTTGGTCATATTTACCAGGAGTGCCAATATTTCTGACCACAACTGTAATATTATGTCAGTACGTCCTGCACATCTTGACCACATAAATCAGGCATTAACACAATTGAAATCTCACACATTCAGAAAATACTAATAAACACCACAGAACAAGAGATCTTAGATGTGGAATCAAGATCTCAGTGTCAAACAAACAAAAAGTCTTTATTGGAATAACAATATTTTTTTATTGGCAAAGTTAAACAGAGGTGTAGCGGAGATCCTCAAAATATAGGTCACTCTAAAAGTATAATATTGTGGATTTCAATTGAAATATGAAACAAAAGGTGCAATACTCATTTCACTCACTCAATCTACAAAAGAACATGCGACTCGTTTCTTCCACACACACACACACTTTAAAATGACTGAGCAAACATGTCGCTTCAACTCTCTGTAAAGAACTAGTACCATTATTCATTCTGCAGTGGTAACATGTTGTATGTGTTATACATTTCACAAATATAACTAGAACAATGGTTTGTTACAATTGTTGTCCTGGAATTTATTTAGTCTACTTCAATGATACAAGAATGAATCTTGACCGACAAGGTACAAAGTTCTTAATGCCACATGGACATAAGAGCAGCAGCCTTCCGCATAAATCAATCCAAATACACTCAAAAACAACTGATTTATATAGTGTTCATCAGTTTGTTGCTGATATAATACATAAATAGTAGTTGGCAGGTACAAAAATAGCTACTATTCCATCACTTACAGTGTTTCTCAAATAGGCCAGGCAACATAATACACTAACCTCTTTACAGAGGTTTATTAAATGTTTAAATAGGAAACAGTGTAAAGAAATTATTTAAAAAAAACAAAAAAAAGTCCTAAATTATGTGTGCAATAAATACAAAGCGACACCTTAATATGAGGCAGTATTAAGGGTATCTCGGGAACTGGTCATTTCTCTTCACTTCTCCAGGGCCTTCTGCTCCAAAGCTTTCTGTGCTTCAGCCGGCTTCAGGATGTACTCTTTGTACATGGAGTACACCACTCCTGCCGAAACATCACAAACATGGCTGTACAGTTTACACCAGGGTCACTGTTGAAGAGGGTGTGTGTGTGAGATCGAGTGCGCCGCCTTACCTAAAGTCATGGCTCCCACCACGAAGCCCTGCGCAGCCACACGCATGTGAATCAGGTGCACGGACATCTTTGTGTCCCCTCTGTTCTTCATCTTCAACAGCCTGTACGCCACGATGGCAAAGAACCCGACCATCCCTGAACAGACAAAAATCATGCCAGGAGTACAAATGTCTGCATTTCTCTAATTTAATATACACATGAAACGGGCCTCGCAACAGAAGAGGCCTCCGTTTGCTCTCACACACACCAGGGGAGAAGTACGTACATACATACATACATACATACATACATACATACATACATACATACATACATACATACATACATACATACATACATACATACATACATACATACATACATACATACATACATACATACATACATACATACATACATACATACATACATACATACATACATACATACATACATACATACATAAAGAATTATTGGTATTGGCCAATTTTTTTATATCGGTACATCCCTATTTTGAATATTTTTTAAAATAGACAAAGCAATTTTGGGGTAGAAAATTATACTTTTAAACATGAAAAAACTAAACCACAAGTAGGTGGCGGCAAGTGACCATGTTAATAAGGCAGTTGTTTATGAATGAGTCATTGAATCTTTGACTCAACCGTTTCGTTCAAAACTCTGAATCATTCAGTAATATAACACGGTGTTGCTGTGAGATGTGCTATCTTTGTTTGGAACTATTTTCACTGCTAATAGAACAAAACGGGCAATATTGTGTCTAAAATGTACGTGATTTAAAATGAACTGTTGTATGAAATCAGTGTCACATTTTTAATCGTGATGTTATTCAGGAAAAGTGCACTCTTAGCTGTGTGACGTTGCTTAACTGTATTTTATGTTATAAATATAAAAACCACACATTACAGAAAAAGCACAACTGGCGCGACGATGACGTTGGACGTAGCAAAGCGTTGATCTGCGAGAGGTGTTACACTTTGTTGAATAGGGAAGGCGGTCTGCCGGAAGCAAGATATTTTACTTTATAATATGTTATGGATATTTTTCTTGCACAAACCCATCGTTTCACTTCAGAAGGCCTTTATTAACCCCCTAGAGCCGCATGGAGCACTTTTATAATGGATGGATGCACTTTTGTGGGCATCAAATTTTGGGCTGCCATTATAAAGTTTGGAAGAGCCAGGACATTTTTTAATATAACGCTGTGTTCTGAAAGAAGAATGTCATATACACCTAGGGTGGCTTGAGGGTGAGTAAATCATGGGCTAATTTGTATTTTTGGGTGAACTTTCCCTTTAATGCTGAGCCCTGCTGAATGAATCGACTCACTCAGTCACTTCTGCTTTGTCCCTTTATGAATCAGCCATTTTGAAGGAATCGTTTGACTCGATAATTCAATGACTAACTCATTAAGACAACAATTGGTGGCTTTAGTATCATTTCATTTTAGCTGAGGGATGAAGATTGAACGCTGCTTTTGTTTTCGGTCGTGATTGTAACAATACTTCTGATTAAAGAGATAGAATGTGTTAATAAATAGACTATTAAGAGCAAAATATTAGGGAGGGGAACTGAATCTCTAAAATAATAAATTGCAAATCCATGTGGTTTAATACAGCGATACTGCACACATGTGAGTGAGTGAGATGTTAAAGATGTGAGTTTACCAGCAGGGACGAACGGATTCTCTTTGGCTTTTCTGATGAACTTAGATTCATTGTCTTCGTATTCCACGGCGGTCATCTTGGCTAAAAGGCAAAATCAACAAAACCAGATTAGATGTCATAAATAAAAGGCCATGGCGCCATTCTCTGATACTCCACTGCAGACAAATGTAATAAAACATTTGGTAAATTAAAAAGGAAAATAAATATAAACGTAAAATATCAAATATCAAACATGCTAATAAATTTGTCAATCACTAATTTGGACAACTGATCTGTTGAATAGTTCTTAAAGAGATACATATTAATAGATTCATACATGAAGCATATTATACTTTGAAATATGTGTGTGTGTATATATATATATATATATATGTATATGTATATGTATATGTATATATATATATATATATATATATATATATATATGTATATGTATATGTATATATATATATATATATATATATATATATATATATATATATATATATATATATATATATATATATATATATATATATATATATATATATATATATATATATATATTATACTTTGAAATATGTATGACGTCATCTCCTACCACTATAAAGGATTTATGTCATTTGAGAGTATTAGCAAAAGGAGGTTAATGATACATCAAATAATAATGAAGGTGAAGATCCAGGAAATCAGTTTGATTCACTGAGCAAAAGTGATACTCGTGTCATGTTATATGAAGGTCAAATGACGCACAAAGGCCGTTTAAAAAGTGACTTTACACGGGTTTACTTAGATAATTAGCGTATACGTGTAATAAATATAAACAGCCATGACAGCCGTTTGGTGTAGATATTATTATCAGCTTCAATTAAAGAAGATGCGACGTTTCCTCAATAGACAGTTTAGGGATTAGTCTCTGAAAACACACAAAATGTCGTCCTATGTTATTTTAACATACTATTTATACAAGCAAAATACTATACAAAATCTATAAATGGATTAAATGTATAACATACCTATTTTGTTGTAGTTTCCTGCTGCACACTGGACTGACTGCTCTTTGCCTGCCGGTTCCTGAACTGCTGTGCGTGACTCTCAGCGTGCACGGGAACACGATGATGTAACATGTTTTACGTCAAAATGACGCAACAGTCCCGGCAAGTATACAAAATAAAAGTATTTTTTAAATAACTGCCCGGTGTAGCTGTAAAATCAAACAATCAGAACGATACGTTTTCAAGATATATATTGTATTTGTTATACCAAAAATTGAGACCATTGAGAAACCTATTTATGAGTTTATGAAATCATATATTTTCATCTGTAATTTTATTTTGAAGGATTCAAACGAGTTCCTTCTCAGTGAGGGGGCGTGACCATCGCATGCTGTATGCCTGAGTTCAGTGAGGTCAGCGTCATCATGACATCCTGTAATTTACATTTTATCTTCAGGAAAGGGCGTTTATCTTTGTCCCCACGTGACCTTTTTTTAATTTAATTTAATTTTTTTTTTTAAACGTTCAAACGTAACCTTATTTGTTAATAAATTCTCATTAGACTGTGCAGTATAATTTGGACCATATTTCTGGTATTTCATTGCGGTATTTCCCTGTAGACTGTAGAGCAAATTACAAATAAATAGTATATTTAGTACTGTACTGTTGTTTCTACTGAAATCTGCAGTTCTGCTGCATAAACTGACTTAAAAAAACTAAACAAAAAAAACAATTGCAGTATTATATCCTACTTGTTGATCACTGCACAGTATGCATCATTTCTTCTAGCTCTTCTACTATAACTGGGTTGAACACATAAATAGGCGGTTATCTTTATGTGTGAGTTGTCTGAACTCAAATATGACCATATATTCAGTGTTATTTACAACATGAAGTTGCTAGATGGCTTTGAAACTGATTCACTGTGAACCACTGTAAGCTCTGAGATACATGATACTCAAAGTGTAACAATAAATGTATTAGGCTATATATTACTGTGACATATAGGCCTTTCATGTAACATATGTAAGCATGTGTTATGTTAACATATATGGTATATGTTGCAGACATACACCAATCAGGCATAACATTATGACCTGGAAGCAATATCCTAATATTGTGTTGGTCCCCCTTTTGCTGGCAAAACAGCCATGACCCATTGAGGCATGGACTCCACTTAAACCCCTGAAGGTGTGCTGTGGTATCTGGCACCAAGATGTTAGCATCAGATCCTTTAAGTCGTGTAAGTTGCGAGGTGGGGCCTCCATGGATCGGACCTGTTTGTTCAGCACATCTAACAGATGCTTGATTGGATTGAGATCTGGGGAATTTGAAGGCCAAGTCAACACCTCAAACTAGTTGTTGTGCTACTCAAACCATTCCTGAACCATTTTTGCTTTGTGGCAGGGCGCATTATCCTGCTGAAAGAGGCCACAGCCACCAGGGAATACCGTTTCCATGAAAGAGTGTACATGGTCTGGAACAATGCTTAGGTAGGTGGTACGTGTCAAAGTAACATCCACATAGATGGAAGGACCCAATGTTTCCCAGCAGAACATTGCCCAAAGCATCATACTGCCTCATTTTTCCTGCTTTTAAAACATCAACTTTGAGGACAACATGTTCACTTGCTGCCTAATATATCCCACCCACTAACAGGTGCCAAGATGAAGAGATAATCAGTGTTATTCACTGGTCATAATGTTATGCCTGATCTGTGTATATTAGTAAGGATGATTTAATGAAAATTAGGATGCAAAGTCACGGTGAAATGTGCAAAAACAGGTTGTTCAAGTGGCATAGCAGACGGGCACGCACGCAGAGCACATCATTTAAATCAGGGGTTCTCAAACTTTTGGGGCCAGGGATTCTTATACATTATTAAAGTTTTCAAGGACCTCATCATAAGTATAAAAGCGATTAAACCCAAAGTTAATGTGGGTGGGAGTAATAAACATAATATGCTTGTTTCATTGGCACAACCTCATCTGTAAAAATTGGCTTTTTAAAAATACAGCAGCACCAGGTCAACTTAAGTTATTGATAAAAACAGTCGCATTTTATTATTACATTCAAAAATAATGTAAAATACCGGTAAATATACTAAAATATTTACAAACATATGCATATGTATTTTAGTTCCCCCTCAACAAATCATTTGAATCAAAAGTATTCAGAACCAAACAAGAATGAAAAATACAAGTAGCCTATTTGAAATAAACATAAATTATAGTGGCATTCATTACAAACAACATTTATTTTACGTCCTAAACTAATTTATTTAAAGTGAAACTGAAACTGGCATTGTGCTCCTCTCTCATTTGGCATGTGTTCGGATGCTAAACTATTATTTACTATGTAAACAAGGCTCTGTACTTCACTTGTCCCAGTATCCACTTAAAATAGTAAACATCCTTCACATGCACAAAAATGTGTTTGGGATAACACCAGTGTGATGGTAAGGTGGTGCTAACAGCCTACATATAGTAGGGGAGACCGGGTATAGTTGTAACATGGGGAGAGTTGTAACACTACCAATTTCACGAATCACAGATAAGATAGGAGTCATATGACAGTTTCAGTTTCCTCTGGCTTCCTTTACGATCCCACGTCGAGGTTTTCCAGTCTGTGTTGCTATCTCTCCTGAAGCTACAGCAGAAAATCTAATTCTGAGGTAAAATTACAAGATAATATTTTGTTTAGTACTTCTACCGTTGTAAATAATGTAGTGTGAGTTATATCAGGTCAAAGTGTAGTTTCTCTAGTAAAGAATGGTGTATCAACCTCCTGCTAATTTCAAAGCACCATGCTAATACAGCTAGCTAAACAATGGGTGACAGTGGCGGGGTAGGTTGTAACATGTTTTGAAACAACTATCCACTTACATACAACTAAGAACATTTTTGTGATTTTAATAATTCTACAGAATGCCTATGTTTATGTTATCTGCTCTCGCTCACACACACATATACACACACACACCCATATGAATGTGCACGTACAGACATGCACAAACAAACAAACGCACACGTGTGCATGCACAAACACACACAATATGCACACTCCCCATATTCACACATATTTTATTGTTGCAGCCATTCATTTAAAATAAAACTATTGTTGTGGCATATCACTTGGAATACCCTTAGTTTTTGTGCATTTTGTCTACCTGAACTTATCCAGTATGTGTTACAACCTACCCCAGTAGTGGGTTAGGTTGTAACACAGGACCAATTAGTATGTCATCATCTCACAAAAGTCTGTGATATAGTTGAAGAAATTTAAATTGTTGCCATTTGTAGCAGACAAATGTGGGTACTTTGCTTAAAAGTTTCAGACGTGTAGCTAAAAAAAAGGCAGTTTTAGATGCTGAAGAAAAAAGTTTTACAACCATGCCCGGTCTCCCCTACAACAGATCATTTACATTTAACGACTGTTAATGACTGTTAAAACGACCGTTTTAATGACTGTATTTTATTTTATATTATTTTGATGATTATTTTATATGATTTTGACCAGTTAGCAAAGCTAGAACTGATATGTTGTCTGTGCAGATTAGTTTTTTCTTATAGTAGCTAAAACAACTTCCATCATTTATGGTCATACAGCTAAGAGTAACATCATTCAAAAATGTAAAGGGTCTATTTTTGTGTACATTCAAAATAACAAAATTTTGTGCTTTTATAAAATAAAGAAAACAAGCAGGGTGTGCTTTCTGTCGCTTCATTCTCTGAGAACAAAAATGAACCGAAACTCATAAAATACTTGCCAAACATGAGAACTACATCGATAAAAACCTTTAACTGTCCACTTTTACATATCTACATTTTGCTTATTTGACGTTAAATGCATTATATAAGTCACTTTGGAATATATGTCACTGCATGTTTCAGATTATTAAAAAACGCGCAATTGGAAACGGTTTATGGACAGCTGACAAAGATTTTCAGTTCATTACCAGCAGCCATATCACCCTGTAGCCCAAGACCAACTGGGAAAACCAGGTAGTTGCTGGAAGAGGTCTTAGTGAGGCCAGCAGGGGGCGCTCACCCTGTGGTCTGTGTGCACCCCAGTATAGTGATGGGGACACTGTACCGTAACAAGCACCGTCCTTTGGATGAGATATTAAACTGAGGTCCTGACTCTCTGTGGTCATTAAAAATACCATGGCACTTCTCGTAAAGAGTAGGGGTGTAACCCCGGTATCCTGGCCAAATTCCCTCCATTGGCCTTTACCAATCATGGCCTCCTAATAATCCCCATCCACTGAATTGGCTCTATCACCCTCTCTTCTCTCCACCTATAGCTGGTGTGTGGTGAGCGCACTGGCTGGCGCCGTTGTACTGTGGCTGCCGTCGCATCATCCAAGTGAATGCTGCACACTGGTGGTGGTTGAGGAGAGACCCCTGACATGAGTGTTAAGAGCTTTGGGTGTACAGTAGTACATATGAAAGCGCTATATAAATGCCTCATTCATTTATTCATAACAGCGATGGAAACCAGGTTTTCTATTAAAGGTCAATATTTTGCGGTCCAGCTTTTTTTCTAACCTCATCTAATGTAAGCATCATTATTTATGTCAAATTCCTAAATTTAATGTAATTATAATATTAAGAAACTATAGGGATATTATCAATCAAATGAAACCAGTATCAGCAAAATAAATTTTGCACAGAAGCTCCTTTTGGTTACACTTTATTTTAAGGTGTCCGTGTTACAGTGACATTATACATTTAAGTACCAAGTAATAATATTTAACTACATACATTGTGTACAGGATTAGGGTTTGATTCAGGGCTAGTTGCATAATTACATTGTAATTACTGTAGTAAATATATACATGTAATGTGTAACAAGGACACTGCAAAATAAAGTGTTCCCGTGCTTTTTATTTACATAATGTATTTAATGCAGCTCAGGTTGTAGTAATGCATTTACACATGAGGCATACTGTCATAATACTAACCAATCAGACCTCTAACGCCCAATATGAAGTAAATGCAAACTGTTTGTAAGGGGGCATCTTTACCCTACAACCTATTTGTAAATTGTTACAAAAATTGGTTACACTTTATTTTAAGGTGCCATTGTTACAGTGTAATTATATATTTAAGTACTTAGTAATAATAATTAACTACATGTACTTATTGTAGGATTTACGGTATGATTAGGTTTGGTTTAGGGTTAGTTCCATGTAATTATGAATAATGTACTGTTATTACTAGAGAGTAAGTACATGTAACAAATATAACAAGGACACTGTAAAATATGTTACCCAAAAATCATTATATTGCATGTAATTTTAGCCATCAGTAAACCACACGCTAAATGACCACCCTGACTGTTATATACATAGGTTTTAGTTGCAAAGAAAGGTGTGAAGCATGTGAAGGTGTAAAAGAAATTTCAGATGTGATGCTATAAAAATAGTTTTGACTCATAATAAGTAACAGAGAGAATGGTAGTTAATATTTTGATAGTTTTTATTGTTTAAATTGCTCCATATAAACACAATCAGATCAAATATTCATTCATTAAAGGCAAATCTCGAAATATATGATTTCTACTTTGAAATTAGTAAATGCATGTCGTTACCAAGTCAGTGGATGATTCAGATAAAAGAGTACTTTCCTAATCTAAAAGGTTAATCTGGTTCCTAATCTGGCTCTGTGCTGCAATGCTTGTTACATTTCTTGGATATAAGAGTCTGCTAAATGAATAAATGTAAATGTAAAGTGTAAATAAAACATGCAAAGGAAAATATTTGAAAACAATCTCAGATACTGAATAAAGCAAATAAGGAATTATGAAAACATTATTAAATGCCATGGCAAATCTAAAAATTCCTTAATAATGAAAAATACCATTACATTAATAATCTAAAGACATCTTAAACACCCCAGAAAATATATCAGTGCTAGTAAAAGTAAGATATGTCAATCTACAATCTGTATCCCAAACCCATTCTGAATAGAAAAAAAAAAAAATCATACTTAAGTTTAAATTGTACACACTAAGCATAGGAATCACGACTAACTGTATAGCTAAGATGAGATGTAGCTGTAAGAAACAGAGGAGGTGTAGTCAACACTGCCTCTGCGTGATCCACTTCTTGAGCCTGTACGAGACCCTGTGCGAGAGCCTGGTCCTGACGACACGTTGTAGGGGCTGCTTATGCCTTTAGTTGACATAGAGGTAGCCTGGAGCATCTTCATGCCATTGTTCTCCTCCACCATGCAGTTATCCATTGCCTCTTTGTATGAGATCTTAAGTTTGGTTTTAGGGCAGGTGAGGTTCTTAATGTAGTTCCTCGTGTCCTGCAGCTTTTGTGCCCCTTTGCCATCAAGCCATCCTCTTCGGATGGACTCCTCAATGCTCACCCGGCGGCCAGTTTCTGGCTCTATAAGTCCACCGGTCAGGTACTGGAACTCCAGAAACCTCTGCCCTGCCTCGTAAGGCAACCATTTTTCTTTTATGGCCTCAGCGGCAGAAAGTTTCCTCTTGGCCTTGACATCCTCAAACCCCGCATAAGCCTTCTGTGCTGGCTTTAGCTTGATGGCCATGTCGTCATCAATGATGCTTTGTTGTACAGCATCATTCAGAGAGAGTCTCTGGCCGGTAGAAGGATTGACAATTCCTCCAGTGCAAACCTGGGCTTCCAAGAGCCGCTGAGCGGTGATGTTGTCCAGTATTCCACGGCGCTGTGCCTCAGGGATGGTTATCTTCTCTAGGGTCTCTGAATCAAAAATGGCTCCCACGGGACTCTGGTCATCGAAAATATCAGATGGAGGGGAGAGTGTGATGGACACACTAGCAAAGCGCTTGCGGATAGTTGGAGATGATGGCGCGATCGGCGTGGGACAAGTAGAAAAAACCTCAGGACTGCTGGAGCATATGGCGAGCTCCGAACTATTGCTTTTACTTGAGATCAGAGCTGCAAACTCAGTGAGTGTCACAGTCCCTGCACGGTACTTCTCCAAGGTATGTCTATCTATAAGTCCCCTGTCTAGGGACTCTTGAATGTCATACTGGGTTCCAGTTTTGCGATCAACAAGTATACGCCGGCTTCCGTCAGATGTTTCGATGGTGATCTCCTCCCACTCACACTCTTGTTCAGAAAGCTCCAGAAAAGTGTCGTAGTCGATTAACTCTCGATGGAACGCTTCCCGTACGGTCATCTCTTTGCCAGTGTCGGGGTCTACAATCACCACTCTCCTCTTGCGCAGTGTGTTCTTTTGAGTGTTCACCTGCTTCGGCTTCTGCTTGTCCTTCAAAGGCAAAAGGATAAGCCCAGTCTTGGGATCTGTGATGCACCTCTTTTTCAATTCCAGATACGTGAGGTTTTCATGGGTGTTGGGGTCAAAGAAACCTTTGGTGTCGTCACCCTCATATGACAAAATCTCATTCATTTCACGGTCAAAGTAGCCTTTCCTGTAGGCCACTTCCACATCAATTCGATGACTCCCTTTGGGATCTATGATGCCGCCACTGGCAATCTGAGCTTCCAGCAGTCTAATCCCATGACCCTTCTCTATGATCTCCTTCTCAATCGCTTGAAAGAGTGAGATGATGTTTCCTGTTGCAGGATCTTTGTATCCTGTCACAGCCTTCTCAGCAGACAGTAGCTTGTCTTTAAACTCCTTTCCCACAAGAGCTCTCCTACACGCTTCGTCCACGGTCATGCAGACATTGTTGATTGGATCAATTATGAAACCAGAGGCAGCCTGGGCCTCTAGGAGCTCCAGTGTGGTTCCCCGTCGAATTAGACCTTCTTTCATGGCCTGGTAAAAGGGCATGACCCTATCTTTGGCCTCATCATAGATGCCAGCGATACACGAAGAGCCACCCAAGTACGATCTGAGTTTGTACTCAATATCTTTGCCTGTTAGTTTTCCTTGGTTTATTTTATCCAAATCTGTTTGATCAAGCAAGTCGGAATCTACTAGCTCATTGAGCGAGACCTCTCCACGCAGACCTTGCACTGTAATAGTTTGCACTGTAATAGTTTTTTGGAAGCCATCCACACAGACAGGCTTGTAAGCCTCATTAGTCTGTGTGTGCTTACAGGTTGCAGCCGGACGCTGTTGCAACCTCCTCAGTTCCATTTCCAAAGTCTCCTTCCTCCGAGAGAGCTCTGAGATTTCGTTGTCTGAAATCTGAAGGCGATTCTTGTAGCGTTCTTCCACACTCCTCAGCTCAGCGGTCAATCTTTGGATCTCACTCATGAAGGAGGCCCTGTCTCTCTCAACTTTGTCTCGATCTACCTCACTCTGTCTGATCTGCCCTTCTTTTAAATCATATTGGCTTTTCCAGTATTTGAAATCCTTGGTAAGTCGATCAACTTCATCCTGGAGACGCTGCTTCTGTTTTGACTCAGACTCCAAGGAGAGTTTGATGCGTCTGAGCTCCTCTTCGTACCGCTGCTGCTTGTCTTTGTCCTGTTGCGACATCTTCAGTTTGATTAAAAGGCTATCTCTCTCTTGCACAATCTCTTTGTAGTTGGCATCAGATCGCTGGATTATCATGGTTGTCTGGAAACAAAAAACAAGATTAATTTAGAGGATTTATCAAAGGAAAGATTTAAGCATCAAACAATTTAATTATGACTGATTCGAAAATGGTTAGAATAAAACAACAACAATTAGACCAGAGAAAAGATTGCAACCATGCAGTGTTATGCAGTTAAAGTGCTTTCAAAAGGTCAGTCAAACTTTATACAGCAAAAGCGTTACCAGCAAAGCCAACAACTTAAAATGGTGATGTATTTTTGATTCAACTGATTTAGAAAAATAATCAGTTGAGACGCTAAAAAAAAATACCTCCGTGAACTGCTTTTGGATTCGGGCAATTTCCACCCTTAAACTTTCCCTCTCTTTAGTTAGTTCATTGATTAGCTCCTGCAGTTCCAGTGCTCTGTTATTGCTGGTTTGTAACTGGAATTGAATGGCAGATAATCGGGAAGCACTTTCACTGTCGATGGTGCTCAGGCTTCTCTTTACATCATCTCTCTCCAGTCGCACGTTCCTTAGTTCCTCCTCTAGCCGCAGACGCTCTTTGGTCAGATTCTGGGTGAGGCTCTGCAACTTCTCAATCTCGCTGGTGCTCTCATTTAGCGCTCGAGTCTTGTCCTCTATGGTCTTGTAGAGGGAATCATTTCGCTGATTGGCCTCACGGACAAGGGCTTGTTCCCGTTGTAGCTGCTGCTGCAAAACCTTCAATTCTGCATTCACTTTGGTCAGATTCTCTATTGTGATCTTGTACTCCTTCTTGCTTCTCTCCAAATCCTCTTTAGAGCTGCGAAGCTCCTGCTCATACTTGCGTCCAGAAGCACTTTCCTGCTCTTTATGGACCCGTAGAGTGCTGATGGTAGTTGTGTATTCCCTGCACATCTGGTTCACCCTCTCCAGCTCCGTTTCCGCTCTTTTCCTCCTTGTGAGCTCATCCTGATTACTCCTCTTTTCCTTCTCCAGTTCAGCCTGCAACAAGTTCACCTTGGACTGCAGTTCACCGATGCAACTCTGCAGTCTGGCGGCATTCTGTTCCAACTTACTCTTGTCATTTTTTTGCATCTCCATCTCTCTCTTCACAATGAGTATCTCTTGCTCAGAGATCTTTAACTTGTTAATGACCTCTGTAGTTGAAGTTTGCTTAGCGAGTATCTCAGCCTGAGACTGTCTGAGACTTTGATTCTCAACCTCCAAGGCTTTCCTCCGCCTGGCCTCGT
The DNA here is from genome assembly GCA_018749465.1 of Paracanthobrama guichenoti. Lineage (NCBI taxonomy): Eukaryota > Metazoa > Chordata > Actinopteri > Cypriniformes > Gobionidae > Paracanthobrama > Paracanthobrama guichenoti. The sequence continues at coordinate 34,425,957 of CM031944.1, read as the reverse complement.
CTTGTAGATTTTGGGTCAACAGGGTAATCTCACAAAGCTTTTCCTGAGCATCTCTTTTGGCCTCTGTCAGTTCCACCCTGTGTCTTGTTTCAATTTCTTCCCTTTGACGTATTACGAGCTGAATCTGTGACTCCAGTTCCCTCTTGCTCCTGCTCTCCTCGGTCACCGAAGACCTCTGCTGAAGTGCGTCCTCTTCTGCTTTCCTCCGTGCCGCTTCTGAATGGGAGAAAGAAAGCTGCACCTTTCTAAGCTCATCTTCCAGGTCTCTTTTCTCAGAGGCTAACCTCTCCATCTGAAGTCTTAGAGTTGCCCATTCCTCCTCCTTCTGCTGTGTTGACTTTAGCACACTGGTCTTGGTGATGTGGATCTCAGATTCATAAGTTTGTTTTAGGCTATTAATGTCCTGGCTCAACTGCATTCTTACCTTTGAGGTCTCAGCTTCTGCTGCACTGCGCCGGGAGGCCTCATCCTCCAGCTGTAATTTCAGCCGCTCAATCTCCCGCTCTTTATCTTTGATGGCCCTTTCAAAGTGGCTTTTGGACATGCTGAGCTCGTCCAGCTCCTTCTGTCTCTTGCGGATAGTGATCTCATACTCCTCCTGCTGGTTGGTGTATCGCTCCTCAGCCAGCCTCCGCTTGCGCTTCTCCTCCTCAATGAGAAAGGTGAGGCGGGACATCTCGTCTTGTAAGCTCTTCAGCTGATTATGTGTGCTGTCCAGGCTTTCCTGAGCAGAACTGCACTGCCTAGCCTGGGTTCTCTTCATCTCCTCCATAGATATGATCAGCTCTTTGGACTGGGTCAGCTCCAGCCGATAGCGAGTCAGACTCTCCTCCAGTGACTTGTTCTTCTGGCTTTGATCACTGAGGTTTTCCTTGTAACGTCTCAGTTCCTCCTCCAAAAACTCAATTTGAGTGCTCCGCATCTAATAAAAAAAGAAAATTCCATGTTGAGTAGTGGTAGTAAACCAAAATAAAACATGTCTTAATCAAGTGAATGTAATTCAACCCTGCCAAATATTTCTCACTTTTAAGAAAGCATTTTGAGCATTCCTATTTGTACTACATTTGGTATCAGCACTACTAATATGTAGCCTTAACCCTTTACCTGCTAACTTGACTCATATGTAGCGACTAATCTGTAATGTCTTGAACAAGGTGACTTGAATCTAGCACTGTGACAGTATTGGCTGTCCACCAGTTCTACTATTTGTAGCTTTTGCTATATGTGCATTTCAGTATAAATCACATTCATAGCAAAGACTTGTAAATATAAAGAAAACATGTGACCCGTTCTGGCAAGATGATTCGGAGAGCGCACTGACTAGTTTCGAGCTACAGGCAAAACAAGTGAAGACTGTCGAATTTTAGGTTTCACAAAAATGAGTTCATTAAGCCCTCGTCTAGCGATCCCAATGCTCCAAATAGCAATGAAATATCTAAAATTATCTTTATTTGTACGTTTTCGGAGAGGAGTACTTTTCCCTTGTCCATGAAAAATTTAGTTTTTCTGCTTGCTTCTTGACGACTGCCGCTTTCCCTCAGCACAAGTTCGGTATCATTTTAAAACGCAGCCTTCCAACTTTATGAATATTCATAGCAAATTCTCGATGCCATGAGTCTGAACCAATGAAATGTGATTTTCAAACTCATGCTAATGTAAACAAAACAATCTTACTCGCGCTGACTGACAGATCCGAAGCATGCGCACACAGACGCCTCTCAGACAGCGTGCGATCCCAATATACACAGAATTACAGTATTTCAAAATATCTCTGTCTTGGCGAGTATTCACTCAAAAATGATCTGTAATGTCTTAAGCGAATGTTTGGTTAACTGTTGAAGAAAAACATCCGATGTGTAACATTATATTAGATCTGTGCGGTACAGTAGGTCTTAATATATTGGCTGTCTGTCTACATTTTTTCTCTGATTCCAACAAATCATACACCATTTTGAAGGTTTTTTTATATAGAATTTGAAAACAACAATAACTCATTTTTGAAAATGTGCTCTTTTTGCCAGTGTGAGTCATATATAAATATATATTTCAGAGATTCCCAAACTACTTTTTTGTCTGATACTGTAATACTAATACTGTACCTACTTAAACTTTAAATAATGTAATAATGCCTCTTACAGTGTTATTTTAGTATTATTATAATTGTATTAATATTTAGAATTAGCTTTTATTTTTATATTTTTAGTTTTCATGTCAACTTAAATTTTTGTAATTTTGTTTGCTTTTGTCATATTATTAATACATTTTTAGGTTTAATTTTTTTTTAAATAGTTCAAGGCAACATTTCAAATGTTTGTTTAGTCTTTCAACTAATATATATATATATATATATATATATATATATATATATATATATATATATATATATATATATATATATATATATATATATATATATATATATATATATATATATATATATATATATATATATATATATATATATATATATATATATTCACTTTTATTTCAATTAACAAATACTTTTAATAGTTTCAGTCTTAGTTAACATTAATAACCCTGCTTATAAAAGCACTATAATAATACAGATTATTCATTTATCTGTAATTTGGCACTGGCATCTCATGAACTCCATGCTGTCTCGACTCCCTGATTTAGATTTTTATTTGGAAACATATATTCACAACACATCTTGTTTGAGACATGACGTTTACCTTTAAGTCCTCCATGCTTTTCAGCATTTCCCCAAGGAACTTGTAGTAGTCACTTGAGCGTGTCAAGAGCTCTATGTAGTGTGACTGCAGCTCCGATGCCTTTAGGGAAATAGTTATAAGTCAGTGAAGGTATGTTGAATACTCATATACTCCAAATAAGGTAAATCAGGTAAACCGTGATGTTAAAGTGGTAGTTCATCCAAAAACGACAATTTTGTCATCATTTATCTGCATTAAATTCTTTCTTCTGTTGAACACAAAAGAAGATATTTTGTAGAATGTCAGTAACCAAACAGTTGATGGACCCCATTGACTATCATACTAGTCCATCAACTGTTGTGTTCAGCAGAAGAAAGAAACTCATACAGGCTTTGAGTAACCTGAGGGCGAGTAAATCCTTTGGGTGAACTATCCCTTTAGTTCACAGTGTTTAGTGGTCCATGTGAAAGGTTTGGTTACCTCCTGCCTCAGCTCATTGGCTGGAGACTGCAGCATAGTCCTCTTGAAGGGAATGTTGAGCAGTGTCTCCAGTCCTGCACTGTAGGATGCCAGCTGGAGCTCATAGTCCTGTGAACACAGTGATCTGAGACCTCAGCTTTCTGCACCGTCTGTACATACTTAATAATCAAAACAGAGAATATGAGTCTCACCTTAATGGAGGCAGCACATGTGTCTGAGTCTTTGACCACATTGTCCACTTTTTCTTTCTTTCCTTTTATCTCAGAAAACAGCGCCTGTTCATTGACAACATATTTTTCTCAATAGGACATATTTTATGCAAGTCAGGGTTGTATCATTAACTGAAACTAAAACTATAAAAATATTTTACTTCACACTTTCAAACATTTATTTCTCATTTTCATTCAATGTAACTTGATTTACTAAAATAACTGAAATAAAAAAAAATTAAAAAAACTGACAAAACACATAAGCTGATGCAAGAAACTTACCAAAAAACTAATTCAAAATATTAATAAAAACTATATAAAAAAATAACACTGATCCAAGTTTTACTCTCATCATAAATAGTCAATCTGTATCAGAATGTATATTTTTGTTCATTTGAATTAATGGGACGATATGGTTAATTTATGATTCAGATTGATATACAATATGAGGTTCGTGACAGAACTGACTCATGGTCATGGGAGTCAACTGTGAACTGAATAATTGAGTCTGGTTCAAACCGCAAACTTGCAAGCGAGTCATGAATCTTTTTGACTGACTTATTAAGAGAACCTGTGCATAAGAGTCATTTATTTGCGATTCGGACATCGCGGCTCATGCTGTATTTGTTGTTATGTGCTGGAAACACTGATGTGCACTGATGAGTTAATATCTGACAAATATATTTTCTTTAAAGTTTCTATGGACTTTCTATAAAAGTCTATATGCCCTATTTCAACGATCTGAGCACATGGTCTGAAGCGCATGGCGCAGGTGCACTTAGGGCATGTCCGAATCCACTTTTGCTAGTTTAACGATGGAAAAAACGGTTGGCGCGCACCCGACGCATGGTCCAAAAGGGTTGTACCTCATCTCTTAATGAGTCATGGGTGTGTTTTGGGCATAACGTGCAATAAACCAATCAAGAGTCTCATTTCCCATTCCCTTTAAAAGCCAGTTGTGCTCGCACCATGGTGGATTCACTATTTACATGCGAGCGGAAAGACAGAACGCTTCACCAGAAGTTTCATATTTAAAAATATGTGTGTGCTGCTGTGTGTGTGATAAGCAGAGTGTCCTTGTGTAAGCACGTCCCTGTGTGTGTGATAAGCAGAGTGTACGCGCGTTGTGCACCTGCCTATAGGCACATTACTAACACGCCCTTTAAATAACAAAAAATACTGCGCTATTGACTTTAGACCAGGTTTTTGTTGGTCAATGGTGCAGTCGTTTTTTAGTTGCCTCAAAATAGCAACGCGCCAACAATGTGCCTGAACACACCTGGTTTTCAGACCAGCATGCCCATGGGCGAACAGATGGGCGCCGAGTGTATGATAGGGCCCTATGTGTCAGACGTCTGGAGACATTTTCACATAATGGACACAAGTTTGGTAAAGTATAATTACTGCTGTACACAAGACGTTATTATATCCTCTTAGTTTTATGCTCTAAATGGTTCATGAAGTGACAGGTTTTAATGATTGACAGGTCATTTCATTTACGATCACATTTATGATCACATTTGTTAATAAAACATACAATTCTGCCTCGCTATAGTTCATCACTGTTTTGTAGTGATATTTAGAAAATCTATATAAATCTTATAGTACTGGCTGCTTGTTGATAGTGTAAGGAAATGTGTGTTCTTTTAACCAGGAAAACAGTGTAAACATCAAATGTAAATGTAACCGAACTAGGGATGCACAATATACCGGTAACATATCGGTATCGGCTTTCAAATATAAAGCATTTATTGTATCGGCCAAATTGTTCATATCGGAGCATCCCAAATCTAAATTAATGTTTAGAACAGAAATCTAATGTTGCAGTCCTGAAACAGATCTAATGACATTTAACCGAACGCGTGTGTTTGATCGGCGAGTGTATTGGACTGACTTTTTGCTGGTTCAGGTGGTCCATTAAACTTTCCACACTACTGAATTTGGTGATCTGGAGGGCGTCCTGCCGCTGACGTGTTTCCTGAATCCATTTGTTGATCATGGAGCTGGTTTGCTTGTAGTGATTCAGCTGTTTCTCCTGTTTTTCCAGGTCCCACACCCTGACAAACAAGCAAGGAATGGAATAAAACTATAATCATAGTGCTGATGCTTTCTACGTTTCTACAGCATTTTGAAATTCAATACGATGTATGTATTTCAATGTATGTGTCTCTCCACACCTGCTATCAATCTGAGCCACGATTCTGCGCCAGCGGTCAGACATCTGTCCCACAAGTTCTGAGTAACTGGACAGGTCAACGTCACACTGATGGAAAGATTTGTCGATTTGTCCGTTCCAGTGCACAGCCTTGGACAGCTCCATCTCCATCGTCTTCAAAACACCCTTCTTCTGCTCAAGGTCTGCTTTCATGTTCTGTATGGCACAAGACATCATTTAAATAGACATATATATATATATATATATATATATATATATATATATATATATATATATATACACACATATATACACACATATATACACTCACCTAAAGGATTATTAGGAACACCATACTAATACTGTGTTTGACCCCCTTTCGCCTTCAGAACTGACTTAATTCTACGTGGCATTGATTCAACAAGGTGCTGAAAGCATTCTTTAGAAATGTTGGCCCATATTGATAGGATAGCATCTTGCAGTTGATGGAGATTTGTGGGATGCACATCCAGGGCACGAAGCTCCCGTTCCACCACATCCCAAAGATGCTCTATTGGGTTGAGATCTGGTGACTGTGGGGGCCATTTTAGTACAGTGAACTCATTGTCATGTTCAAGAAACCAATTTGAAATGATTCGAGCTTTGTGACATGGTGCATTATGCTGCTGGAAGTAGCCATCTGAGAATGGGTACATGGTGGTCATAAAGGGATGGACATGGTCAGAAACAATGCTCAGGTAGGCCGTGGCATTTAAACAATGCCCAATTGGCACTAAGGGGCCTAAAGTGTGCCAAGAAAACATCCCCACACCATTACACCACCACCACCAGCCTGCACAGTAGTAACAAGGCATGATGGATCCATGTTCTCATTCTGTTTACACCAAATTCTGACTCTACCATCTGAATGTCTCAACAGAAAACGAGACTCATCAGACCAGGCAACATTTTTCCAGTCTTCAACTGTCCAATTTTGGTGAGCTCGTGCAAATTGTAGCCTCTCTTTCCTATTTGTAGTGGAGAT